>CM037854.1:53752881-53769845 GCA_021234595.1 Delia radicum
ACTATTACCTAAAATTTAACACTTTCGGGACACCATAACTTAAAAAGATTTATGCCGCAACTTTTTTGGAAACCAAAAAAAGTAAAATGTTTCTTAATATTTTTTACTGGACTTAACGGATATGAGATTATGATCATATATTTGTATTAAGTAATATCCAGTTTATATATAATTATATCTATTTGTATCCGTTTAGATATAAACTGATACAATTAAATAAAAAACCATAATTGAAATAAAATTGTAATATACCTTTATCTAATTGCATCAGATTAGATCTAAGCCCATACAAACAGATACAATTATATGATCCCATATTTGGGCTGAAATTTAATAAGACTCACATATAGCGTGACATACAAATTGATATGGCTAACTAAAGCTCCGTAACAACATTTTTTAATCAGTGTTTTTCGCTACACATTTTTTACTGTAAGCAAATCTCATGTACCTAGGAGTTTTTGGAAATGGTCTCAATATCTGTAAGATTAACATGGATACAAAAATTTTTAAAAGCAGAAAGATATGTTTTGAAAACTTTAGTAATTTGTATTAATTTTAAGAAATTAATTTTTTTTTGCAAAGAAACGTAATTTGTTTCTAACTTGCGCAACTACACAATGGGAAATGGGACCAGTTCTGCGTGTCCACAATATCGGTCCCTTCGTGCCAGAGACCGGTCCTCTGCTTAACCCTACCATATGTAACAACTGGCAACTTTAACATTGGCTTCTCATAGGAGGGGGACATTTGTCCTGCTTTAAGCCACATAGTGGCATGCCACAGGACTAATCATAGATGCACATACCACAAGACTGTCGTAAAAGATCCATGTCGTATAAAATAAACGAAAACTGAACAGCTTCCAATGGGTAAACTTCTGGCCAACTGCTTTTTCTGTTAATAAACATTCTGGTTAAGTGGTATATCCTCCCTTTACCATTCACAGGATTGGTAATTTTAGGACAATTGTCACTGCTTAACCCACTTCACTATTAAATTATACCAGTCCTGCGATAGTCCTGCTTTAACCTGTCACTTTTAGGTCAATTGACTCCTCATTCCCCATAGGGTAACTTAAAGAAACCTGTTATTTCATTAATATAATAACAAACTTAAAAAAGCCATAAGCCCGAAACTATATATCTTGCTTAATTTTTAAAAATTGAATAGAATGTGTTTCGGAAATTTACTTTGGTCATTGTAAGGTACTCGACATCAATTTTAGGGACTTCTCTATATTTTTTTCCAACACTTTGTATATCTCTAAATGACTATTTGATAAAATAAAAAACTTTATAGAAAGAAGAGTTCACAATAAGACATTAATAAGTTGGAAAAATGCAATTTCAAGTTACACGCGTTCCAAGGCACACGACATTCCCCTACTTTTGTTGTGGTTGGTGTAAGTGAAGAAATCAGAGAAATTAAAAAAAATCGCCTTCGAATGCGTTTATTGGTGGCTTGGATTGGGAGGGAGCAATATATATTTTTTTCCAATTTGAGGAACTTTAACAAGAATCTCAAGTTAAATTAGTAATATATTACAAACACAAAGTCGGTAGTGAAAGGGCTCATATGAACCTCAATAAAGTATTTGTATTCCCACCAGAATTTTGGCAAATGAGGTTTTTTCCAGCACTCAACTCATATTTTATTTGAATTTTGAGTAACTGTAATATTATAAAACTTAAATTGTTAGTATTGCATTATAAATTATTTTAGTCCTTTAGAATAAAAATTTTAAAGTGCACACCTTATTTTATAAGTACTAAATATGAAGAAATTAAGGTTTTATTTATAAACACTTTTTTTTTGTAAGTTCGAGCATTAACTGAGAAATTTTTAGGCAGTTTAATATATAAATTCTGCAATTTGTATTTTAAACTTACACATTTTGTGTGTATGAGTATTACACACTATGTATGTATTATATTAAAATTACACACATTGAGTTTTTTTACAGACATATAGTAGGTAAAAATTTACACAAACATTTATTAGAGTGTATGCTTCTCCAAATAAAGTACCAATTTTTTAATTTTTAACACAAACAAGCTCTCAAAAATCCCACTCCAACTCGATAAAATGTCAAAACTATGATATCTTTTGTGAAATGAAAAAATGCTCGTGTATTTTACGAAAGTTTTTGTTATTTTGACTTTTTTTTCGTATTATATACATGGATTATTACCAGTGTAGGTAAAACTAGTTAAGTTAGCTATAAAAAAGAATTCAAAAACAACTCCATGAAAAATTCATTAAATTTCCGATGTAAATAGAATTAATAGCATAATAAAATATCAGTCTCGTGTAGTGCACAGTAATGCTGTAGACTAGTGTAATTTAACTGATTATGTTATGTACGTTTATTTGGTGGCTCTGGTATTTTATACCTCTTAAAATTAATAAATTATTCATACTATACTTAAATTCTACAACTACTACTCATCATTTCTATCATGTGTCAATGTTTATTATCAATACTAATTTGTGATTGGAATATTCATTTGTATTATATTTGATATGAACAAAATGTAGTGTGTATTAGAGATGATCCTGACTCACATGAATCACGCGTGAGTGATACCTAATTTTACTTTGAACGTGAGTGAAAAATTCTTCGTGAGTGAGTGTGTCAAAAGTTTGCTGGAGTGAGTGTTCGTGAGTAGCAATTTACCAATTTTGCTTCTAATAAACACATTTCTTAATTTTTCGAAGAAATAATGTTCTTGGGTTTTTAAAATATAAAAATAAATGGCAAAATTACATATTTACAGCAGTTTTGAGATAAATATTCACAATTTACCTTAATTTTAACATTTTTATTTGTCTCCGTAAGATTTTATTTCGTGAATATGAGTGAGTCACTGTACTCACGTGAGTCTGAGTAAATCTGCATTTACTCACGTCAGCTTTAGTAAGTGCGAGTCAAAATTCACTCACGTGACCATTTCTTGCTTATATAAAAACACACAAATCTAATGTGGTAGTGGCGAACAAGTTGCATGTTTGAACGAACACATAAATGCATAAATAATCGAATGATCATAATCTACTTGTTTGATTCATTGCAAATGATTTTGTAGAAGTTGATTTATCATCCATACATACATATTGTACTCACATACACACAATATGCAGATTTTTGTACTATATGGGAAGAAATTTTTCGAAAAAAGATTTTAAAAATTTTACCACGAATTTTTCAAAAAGTGCAATTTATCAGTTTTAAATTATATAAATTTATTTAAAAGTAATTAATTAATTAACACACACTAAACTATCCACTATATTTTAAGGAGTGTAACTAATAACCATATTATAAATCGACACATGTGGATCCGTTCATGAACACACGTACTTCATACATGTCCACATGCATCCATATATGATTCATATGTGTTCATAAACCATTCTTATATGTTTTTAATAGGAATCATAAATGTTCATATGTGTACATTAAAGAAAATTGATATAATATTTATATATATGATCACATATGAACTCTTATGAACATATATGAATCATATATGGTGGTATATGGACATTAGGGTGGGTCGATTTGTAGGGAGGCAAAAAAATCGCTCAACGTACAAGGAAATCGTATTCCTAGGGATCAAAATAATAATCATCATTCTAGTGACCGTATAGGGGTTAAAAATTAAAGTTGAAAGAGGGCCTTTTTAGCCGGGTTTTTATAGCAAAATGTACAAATCTCGGGATAGAGATATTTCAGACGTAGGAGGAGTCTTCAAGTTAGGGTCTCTATTTCTTTCTCTGGAAGACGCTCTAGCAGATAAATGTATAAATTATATTCGATTGGGTTGGATTCGATTGGGGCACTCTAAATGGGTCAGAGTGGATTTTTCAAAATTGAACTTACGGGTCAAAAGTCGGGACATCAGAATTCGTTTTAGAGGTATGGTTCTTTGCAAGTTTCTTATTTTGAGCCCTAGAATCGATTTTTCGTGTACGTTGAGCAACTTTTAAATGCGACCCGCCCTAAATTACCTCGAATTACTTCATATATGAACATGAGAGTGTTGATACATGTTCATACATGTTCATAAGTGTTCATACATGTTCATAAATGGATATTGGTTTTTTAACGAGAGTTCACAATTCTTTTGTAAACCCCCATTTAACATAATTTCATTAACTTCTTCAACTTTGCAAATGGCTGTCACACGCTAACACGTTTACTAATGCCATAAAAACTAAAAGCAATCCAAATTATTTTTGGCTTTTATAATCCAATAACATATGAGAAATATATTGTTTATTCCACTTAGCAAAATCTAAATTTCAAATTCCAATTTATTATAATTTGGTTACATCCAATGTGAACGTGGTCAAAAACTTGCTCGATATTTGAATCGATTAAATATTTATTCGCACATTAGACTTAACTGGTGAATTCGAAAAATTTAAACGATAACACTTGGTAAGGTGGCAGCAGTTTGGCAGTCAATACTGCTAAAATACTGTTATCGATTAAATACTTGTTTAACGTTCTACTACCGTTGCTCTTCAAATACCGTTACCCGAATTAATCGAAAAACCATATTATTTATAATACCGTTACCAAAATAATTTTATCCAATAATATTATCGGTAATTATCGGTTTATTAGCATTATTATAGTTTTATGCTATTTTAATAGTACGTGGTTATTTAGTATTTACATAAAGGTATATAATTTTAAGTTGGCAACACTTTTTTAACTGGGCGGCCATTTGTCTGTTGTTAAGTGATTTATGCTTAGTTTGGTTTGGCATTATGAACCTGAACAAAGCTTCGAAATTGTGCAAATTTATTTGAAAATCATAGTTCTGTTCGAAATACGTATCGCGCACGAAATTTGAGAATTTTGTGTAGCGCTGAAGCTCACTTTTGGTTAATGGATACGTCAATAAACAAAACTGCCGTATTTGTAGTGACGTTAATCCTCAAGTGTATGTTGAGACACCGTTTACATCCAGAAACCTGACTGTTGGTGTGCTTTTGGGGCTGGATTGAAAAAATATTTAATAATAAAGTTGTGTAAATGTGCTTTTATTTTTAAATGATCGCAAAATTTAATTTAAGCGAAATAACTTTGTACTCCACATTAAGGCTTTAATGGCTAACACTTAAACAGTAGGGAAGAATTTTAATAACTGTGTCTCAAAATCGTTTTTAATACGTTCTAATGTACGTTTATCTCCACTTATATTTCATTCCACACAAAAGCAAAGACTAAGTGCAAAGTTAAGTATCTAGTTTGTGTGTGGGTATTGTTTAATGCCTAGCTTTGTCCCAGGGCCACTGTACAACTTAATGTGAAAATTACTCAAATAACAATGGCAAAAAAAAGTTAAAAAAAATAACTAAAAAGAAACACGACTATGATATAAAACAACGATATATAAAACACGTTAGAAATACAATGCAATAGGAAACAAATACAAATTTAAACAAAAACATCTAACAACTCAGAACAATAACGATACATACTTCTTCTCCGTAAGAAGAACAATCGCCATTATAAAGTAATAGGCATAATAACAAAATGGTATAGCATGCTAACAAATAAAATAATTAGGGTTAAATGTACAATATCTGGCAGGAACAATATATCATTTTAAAGGGTGCTAAATAATAAAACAAAAACTTTAAAAATATTTGACAGCTTTTCCTTAACAAAAATTTAAATTACACTGAAATCGTTAAGCAAATCTTATAATCAAAGTTTTTGTGGAACGCTGGTCCTTTTTAGGTTTTTTTTATATAGGAGAAATCGCTCAGTTACATCAAGAACGTCACAACTCAAAAACATGATTTTTGAGTTAATGACGCAGAATTATTCGTTATATCACGTATCATATTGTGTAAAAAAGTCGTATTGATATCTTGTATACTCACCTCTTGAGAGAAATTATGTCGTTATTTTTTTCTTCAAGGTGGGAGTAAATTGAAAACTTTAAAAAATCAGAACTTTACAAAATCAGAATTTTTGAGTTATGGCGTTATTGAAGTAAATGAACGCAATGTTTCCACAATCTTTGAGGCTTTTATCGAAAAAAATCGTCAGCACCTGTGGGTTTTTATACCAAATAGTCAGAATCTAAATGCCTTTTCCATAGGAAAATTTGCTCAAACCTGAATGGTTTTTTATAAAACAAGTCCTCTGAATCTTATTTTTTTCAAAAAGGTGTTCTAAATGGAAAAATCTATCTGAGATCTTTTTTATACCAGGAAGAATATTCAGAGCATGATTATTGTCCCATAGAAATATGTTAAATATAAGAAACAGTTATCAGATTTAGTGGAATTTTTAAATGCCCAAGTAAAAAAAAAAATAATATGTGTCAACATCAAATTATATATAAATTAAATATCCGATAATATCAAATTTGACCCGAAAAATGAGAACATATATTTTTTTTTGTAAAAGAGAAGCAACACTCAGGAAATTATTTCTATTAATTAATGTGTTGCTTTCTTTGGAAAGGGGATAGTGGAGAGATGAAAGGTGGCGAAAGATGGTAAAAGATGAAGGGCTTCAAACATCGCAACACTGTAATTGCGCAAGATGATAAATTTAAGAACAATTGTTGCTCGCCACCTGATGTAGAGTTGGTGAATTTATTGAAGTTTTTTTGTTTCATAGCCCTGATTTATTATTTTACTTTCGGTGGGGTTAAGTGCTATGGGACCACCGAAGGTGGGCGCATCAATACATATAAGTGATAGGAAACTCATACATATTATTTTTCTAAATTGATGTTGTCGTCACCGGGAATCGAACCCGGGACCATCTGTGTAACAGTCCAACGCGATATATAGAATACATCAAATTGTGTCGAATTCGATACAATCGTATTGAAGTTGATGCAATTGGATACAAATTTGTACAATTCGATTTAGTAGATACAATTTCATCCAATTATTTGGTATTATATATAATTGTTTTTATTATATATAATTTAATATTTTGGATAGAATTTTATAAAAACAGGCTCTAGTTTTTCTCAACAAATTAAATATAACTTAATATAATATTAAAAGCGAGTATACGCAATTTGAAACTACGAGTATTATTTTTAATTATAAAGGGTCCGCCATCTAACGGGTTTTTTTTTCAAACTAGTGCTTATTTCGTGAATGGTAACACTTAGCTCATGTCTGATTTGACAGATAATTAGCTTTAATCCTTCCGCCGAACGAATATGGTTGTGTATACGCTTGAACAACGCTGGGAAATATTGCGACATTACTTTGAAAATCATGGTAATGAGCAGGGAGTGGCCGTAACAATCAATGCCGATCGTTATCGGGCAATGTTGAACGAATGTTCACAAAAATTGAAGAGGAGGATATTGGCAACATTTGGTTTCAACAGGACGGCGGCCACACAGCCGAAGCTACACCTCGATGTTTTGCGCCCTGTTTTTAAAGATCGCATTATCAGCCGCAGAGCTGATGTCGTTTGGCCACCTCGGAGCTGCGATTTGACACCGTTGGACTATTATTTGTGGGGTGCCGTCAAAGATAAGTGTTACGGCCAACAAGCCAGAGACAATTGACGCTTTAAAGGACAATATTCGTGAAGCCATTGGTGAAATACAGTCGCACACATCGATGCTTAAAAATTGGACCGATCGTGTAGGCTACTGCATGGCCAGCCGAGGCAGCCATTTGAATGAAATTATTTCCCATTAGTAACCGGAAGGATTGTACTTTAAAATAAAAAAAGAAATTTGAGAAAATATTCAGTAATTTTTTTTTTTTAGCATTTTCAAAAAAAAAAAAAAGTTATTTGGCGGACCCTTTACCTTGTTTGTGTGATAACTAGAGATGTCACAAATAGTGTATTCGAATACCGAATCTTTACCGAATAGTTCGTACATTAATTTCATATAATTTTATATGAAAGTACGCTGTACTTTACTTATAGACAAAATTAAACGGAACCGTAATACTTTTTATGTTGAAAAGGACATTTTAAAGAGAGTTCTATGAAAAAAACTAGATTTTTCTAAATTTTTTAGAAGATTAATAGAGATTTTAAAGCCATTTCTTTTAACCAAATAATTCTGCCAAATAGTGCTGTTACTCGCTATTCAAATAGTTTACCGACGGGTAAACCGAATATTCGTGACATCTCTAGTAATAACGTATGCAGTTATTTAACATATATTGTGTTGAATACATGTAATGTAATATATATTAATATCTAAAATCAATACTGTTGATATGGCAGCACATATAATTGAATGTGGCTTTGTAATATATAATCACAGCTGAGATTATTAAAAAATATTCAAAGCGTATTGAATTTAAACAACCCAGCAAAAAATTTACAAAAAGGTAAGAATGTTTGTAATCAGGCTTTTTGGGCAGAATGCATTTCTTACTAGATTACCTACTCGATTCTTCTAACAGGGCGTGAGACCAATTGATTCTTTAGAGTTGATTATTTGTTTTTTTTTTATTGAAGAACTATTTACTATATATTTTTAAGAGCTACATACATTTTTTAATAAAGAAATAGTTCCATGGTAAAATTACGAAGTACTTACTCCTTTTTCAAAAGTGCTATTAATTAATCGCGTCGTAAAGGCACATGTGACTGAATTTTGACTCACTATTACGCGTATTTTCGAGGGAAAATCGTTATCACTCACACTCACTAGGGTTATTATTCCACTAACTCACGCTCACTAGAGTAAATTCAAACTTTTACTCACATGTGATTCTCTTGAGTCACCCAAATATCACGATTAAACCTCATCCGAACAAATACAATCCTAAAAAATAAAACATCGAATTGTTATATATGAATGTTTTACTTTTAAATTTTAAAAATTAAAACCAAAAGTTTATTTTTCGATCACATCATAATCGAATTGTTATGATATCATGTGTTGTCAGAATTTTTGAGCTATAAACCACGAAAATGTAAATTTTTACCAAAAAAGTACAATTAAAAATGAAAACTTAAACCAAAAATATGACTCACGCACAATCACCCTCTAAACATTTTTTTACACCTCACTCATCCCACCAAAAAAAAACTCGATTTGGTAAGCAGTTGCTGTCTTATATGCTTTCAAACTAGCGCTTCACCGCCATGCATACTATAAAGCAATTATTTAAGGCATTCTGTAGTGCTTCCCAAAATGCCTTCTTTGAAGCAATAAAGTATGCATACAATGAAGCAAGAATGCATACCATGATGCACTAATGTTGTCAACATACAAAAAAGAGCTTCTTAGTGCCTAAGAAGGCATGAAATTATTGCTTCTAAGAGTAAATAAAGAACCGCTTTAAAAGAGACATACCAAGTTGAACATCGCGAACTAAAATCATGACTTCTGGAATGCCTTCCGGAAGCGCTTCGTAATTGAATAATGCCTTCCGGAAGCGCTTCTTTGAAGCACTATTTTTTGCTGGGCTGATAACGTCATTAATTTCAACTTTCATTCACAATTTTCTGCTCACGTGAATTTCTGTTTTTAGTATTATTTTCCTGCAAATAAAAATTTGTTTGAAAAAATATATAAGATAAATTCTTTAAAATTGTATAACTTCTTCTCTCAAAAAGAGGAACTACTTCCAATAACGTCCTTTTATTAAGAAAGAGTATATGATTACTTCTTGATTACATAAAGTTATACATATAAGTTAATAACATTGTTATTTTCTTTTAAGTAAATAATTACTTTGTTATTGAGTTCATGCTTTCTGGTTTAAACTTAAAGAATTGATTACAATAGTACTTGATTTTTTGACTCTATCGTTGGAATGTGTTTGGAATTGCAGTTATTAAATTTGGCAATGAGATATGTAAGCAAGTGTGGGCATCACCTGCTTTTTGGAATGTGTAATTTTTTCATGGGAATATGTGTCTTTAGCAAAAATCATGAAAAAATATTTTTATTATTGGTTCATATGCAGTTATATATAATTATATGAACATTAGGGTTGGTAAATTTGTTCGGGACCGAAAAACATGACAAAGCGTATAGCAAGGTCGTAATCTAACGGAAAATTCTAAAGAACTTTCCCCAAAGAAACCGTGGTAGAAACACCACGTCGCTTCTTTTAGGACTTACTGATACGATTAGAAGGTCTTTAAATATTGGCCATGTCAATGTTCTTTTATCCATTGACCTTCAGAAGGCTTTTGAAAAGATCGATCATAGTATATTAATTTCTAAACTATACCGTAATTTAGGTATTTCTGTTTCTTCTTGTAGGCTTATATCATCTTATCTCAGAAATAGAGGCCAATACGTATCTATTGGGAATAAATATTCTCATGTATTACCCGTTATAAGTGGAGTACCACAGGGGTCCGTACTTGGACCATTGTTATTTAATATATATCTCAACGATTTATTTAATTGTATTCATTTTTCTTCATGTGTTTCATTTGCATATGCAGATGATTTGTTTTTTTATTTAGTGGCGAGAGGCAATTCTCGGATGTTTTGCAACAACAGTTAAATTACTGTGTCTCTAATATTACGGATTGGATGTTGGAAAACAAATTATATATTAATGCGGATAAGACAAAGGCTATGTTTTTTGGATCACCCTTACTGGATTTGGTAATAAATATTAATGGTACTAATATTGAGTTTGTCGATCAAATCAAGTGTCTTGGTTTGTGGTTGGACAATAGTTTAAATTTCGAAAGACATGTAAATTATGTTATTTTCTAGGGTCAACTACTCCTTGCGTAGGCTCTATAATGTTAATTTAATTTTACCTATGAGAATCAAGGTTATGCTCATACATTCTTTAATTATGCCTTTATTTTTATACGGCATTGAAGTTTATAGTGGCACTTTTGGCTACATTATGAAAAGGCTTTCAGTGTTGTTTAATAGAGTAATCCGTTATCTATTTTGTTTAAGGAGACTTAATCGTACCCATATGACGCCGTATGTTTCGAGATTCTTAGGTTGTCCATTTTCGAACTATGTTAAAGCAATGACTATACTTTATTTTATAAGATTAATCATAATGATGACCTTGTATATTTGAATTCATTTTTTTCTTTTGGCCATTCTACACGAAATCGTCAAATTCAAACCCCTAGGTTAACCTCACTCTTAGAACGATCATTTCATGTGCGGGTAGCTCATATTTTTAATCACTTGCCTACAAAGCTCAAGTCCTTGGAATTACCATTCTACACTTTTAAACGCAAAGTTTTGATCTATGCTCAAGGTAATGAGTTATAATATTTTTGACATTTTAATGGAACGTGTGATTGTAATTATTCATTGGTTTACAGTGCCTTTATATTGTTTTTCTCTTCTTTCTTTTAACTTCTAATGTTTTTACTATTTTATAATACATATATGTTTATTTCTCTTTTTTTTAATATTATATTGTTATTTATATTTTTGTTTATATAATACAGTAGTCTTGTGTTGTAGTTATTTCTTAGCCATATATGGCCCTTTGGGCTCGGTTATTTAATTAAAGAATAATAAATAAATAAATAAATAAAAATTAAAATCGACCTTCCGGTTTTTCACGAGAAAATTTGGTGCTCAGGAAATCCGAAAATAATGCTATTTTTTTGGAAATATTCATTGCAATTCATTGCAATTGGTGATAGTTGACCTGTAACGCTGGAAGAGGGCTTATTTTAAAGGAAATTTTCTCAGCTTTCTATATCTGTCCTCATTTATAGCAAATTATTTACCTAAATAATGGTTTTGGAGGTTTATGTTAAATAACAATAGTCAAACTGTTAAAAACCTAAAACTGTTACGATTTTTCTACCTATAACTTAAAAAAAAAGTTATTTAACTAAATTGGGTATTCAAAATTGAATTAAAAAAAGTAATTGAACTTAAAATTGGTTAAAAGAAAATTTATTTAACAAAACCTAAGTCAAAACTGAAAACGAAAAAATTAAAAAAAAAAAATATATTTTTTTTTTAAAACTCACTTTTTTATTTAAAATCTTTTTATTTAAAAAACTTAAAAAAAAACATAAATAAAAAAAATAATAATGAAAAATGTATTAAAAAAAAATTTATACATCGGCCAAACCGGGAATCGAACCCTGGGATCCTGTGTCACAAATCACGACATAACCACTACACAACAGCACTTGTTAACTAATGCGTGCCGGCTGCCTAGGTTCGAATCCTGGCGATGCCCATGAAATTAATTAATTTTTTGTTTGCTTTTTTTTAATTTCTTTTTAAACTATTTAATTTAAAAAAAATATACGAAAAATATTATTTTCATCGATTTTATGTTAAAATGTAATAAAAAAAAAAGAATTGTAAAAAAAATTAAATTAAATAATTCGTATGTAGTTGAATAAAAAAAAAATAAAAAAAAAAAATATTTGCCCAGACGGGATTTGAACCTTGGGGTCCAGGGCTTACAACGACATATCCACTATACCACAACAGCACTTATTAACTTATGAGCTTAATACGAGTTTTGGTACTTGAAGCACATGATCAAACACATTAAAACTAGCTTATATATTGTCAAAAAATTAAAAGAAAGTAGGTAGCTAATGATAGGTTTTATTTGATCGATTTTGTAACATTAGTTTTTTGTTTTTAGTAAAGTGGTTTCTGCCCCGAAGATTTAGCCAACATAAAGCCGGGACCAATAGTCCACTCTCGATGGTTAACAAAAGCCAGCAGACTTTTGCGATTTTATGTAACTAAATCACCATCGGAAAACCTGAAAATACTAACAGAATTTATTATGAGAGTTTATGTGCCAATGTACTTAATGTGAAATTCTATAGCTCAGTCATCTACGGGAGTGCACTTTTATTTAAGTTTATACGGTCGACGCAATATTTACAGCCAAGTCATAGAGAGATTGTTAATAAGGTTGTGCAAAACAATGGATACTTTGCTGAGCCGGAAAATGTTTTATTGACAATGTTTTTCGACGACAGAAAATCCGTGCGTGAGAGATGCATTAAGAAAATTTTGCGTTTTCGTAACAATCTTTGGGATCCGTCAACACTTAGAGCTTACGAAAAACCTAAAATAAATTTTGATTGCTCAGACTATGTTGATATGATTGACTTATGCCCCTAATTTCAAGCAATAGATACATACCGGTGCTTAGATACCTACCCGATTTTGTTCGTGTACACGGTAGGTATCTAAGCACCGGTAGGTAAATATTGCTTGAAATTACGGGCATTAGATGACGATAGTATTTTGTCTGTTGTGTAGTCGTTATGTCGTGCTTTGTGACATAGGATCCAAGGGTTCGATTCCCGGTTTGGCCGATATATATATTTTTTGAATACATTTTTCATTGTTATTTTTTTGATTTATTTTTTTTTTAAGTTGAAGAACTTTTTATATAAAAAAGTGAGTTTTAATAAAAAATCGATATTTTTTTTAAATTTTTAGTTTTGACTTAGGTTTTGTTAAAGAAATTTTCTTTTAACCAATTTTAAGTTCAATTACTTTTTTTAATTTAATTTTGAATACCAATTTAGTTAAATATTTTTTTTTTAAGTTTTAGGTAGAAAAATCGTAACAGTTTTAGGTTTTTAACAATTTGACTATTGTTATTTTAACATAAACCTCCAAAACCTTTATTTGGGTAAATAATTTTCTTTAAATCAGGACAGATATAGAAAGCTGAGAAAATTTCTTTTAAAATAAGCCCTCTTCCAGCGTTACAGGTCAACTATTCACCAATTGCAATGAATTGCAATGAATGTTTCCAAAAAAATAGCATTATTTTCGGATTTCCTGAGCACCAAATTTTCTCTTAAAAAACCGGAAGCTCGATTTTGATTTTAGAACCATGGTTTCTTTGGGGAAAGTTCTTAGAATTTTCCGTAGATTACGATTTTGCTATACGCTTAGTAGGCAAAAAAATTGACCCACCCTAATGAACATTTATGTTGAATTATATGAGAGCCCATATATTATTGTATATATAGTAATATATAGATATATATATTTAGGTATATTAAGTACAGTTATATACAGGACCATATAAAATAATATATTGCTATATATACCCATATACATATACAAATTTTTGAAACAACACAATCTATATACAATTAGATACGAATATTTATGCTATAACATTAATGTTTATATGACTATATTAATATTTATATTGAAAACATTTAATTGTATAAAGTTGTATCTGAATATATTAAAAAAAAATTTACTTGGGTAGGAAAGAGTTCTTTCTATTGGAAAAATTTTTATAATGTGAAGATTTTTTATAGAAACAAATACTCAGCACCTGCTGGTTTAAGGTTTAAAAAAAACTTTCACTATCAAACGACCGTCTCTATAATTGTAGTCAGAATCTTAGAATTTTGTACAGGAATAAGTCCATAAAGTCAATGCATGTTTTTAAAGAATATCCTGAGAAACTGAAATTTTAAATGAAAAATTTCTAAGAATTTGAGAATTTTTCTGTAGGGAAATTTTTTGGAAAAACTGCTATCGCCATCGTTTTTAGCGAACAATTTCACCTTGGAAAGGTAATATTTTAAAAAAAAAATTAAATAAGCCGATTTTTTTTTATTAACCGTTAAAAACTAAAGTAATATTCTACAGTAATTAATATAAAAATTAATTACGATTGTCATTATCTGACGGTTGCAAAACACTTTTTAACGTTAAAAATAAAAGTTGATAGAAAAAAAACTCAAAAATTTGAAATTTGGTCGCCTCGAAAATGATGTTTTTGATATGTCGTGGTGGAACTTTTTTTTCTTCATGCCAAAAGCTATCGAAAAATCGATGCCCAATATCGATTGATAAATCTACCCACCCTAGTATACATGTCAGAAATTCCCTCTTGAAAATATGGCAAATTGTGAAATTCCACTATTACTGGCGTGAGGGCCTCTTTTGATCAATTATGATTGCGAGAGTGTAAGCAGCTGTGTAAGATCTCCATTTTTCTGCATTTCCACATCAAGTTTAAAGATAACACATCTCTTTTTCAATACAACAGATAGGATCTCCCTCCGTTTCTTCAAAATATGTTTATAATATATTTGAGCTGAAGGATACTTAGAAAAACAGACAATTAAATATTAGCTTTCCAAGAAAAAGCCATAATTTGGCATACCTCAAAATTTCGATTAGCAGGCATTGCATTTTTTAGTACTATTTTTAAAATTTGTCAATGCTGGCAATGCTATAAAATATTGCACAAACCATATGTTTTGAGTAATTTTTATCATCAAAATTTCGCAATCGCTTTGAACAAGACAATTTCACAACATATGTGAGAAATTATTGTCTTAGTGTTTGTTGTTGTGTTTTTGAAAAATTTTCACAATTTTGCATTTTTAGAACACAAAAATTTTTTGACATGAATACCCTTATTATTCATAGTACATAGATTAATTTTCGTTGTACGCAGTAGGGTGGGTTAATTTCTTTCATGGAAAATCTTATAGCAAAAAACGTAGTCTACGGGAAATTTTAAGAATATTTTCGCAAGAAACCATACACTTATAGAAAAAAGTTTGTATAAGAATTAGTAAAGTCGTTAGTAATCCAACTTTGCAAGTTTTTAACTAATATTTAGTTCAAATTGAGATTTTAGTTAAAAATTTTGCTATTTTGATTTGACAAAATACATATTGTTTTACAAATTTGTTTTGTTAAATTTATTAAAGTATAAAAGCTTTATTTTGATAATCAAAACTATCAGTATTTGTGTATTATTTCTAATTATGTCAGTATAAAATTTACCTGTGAAGTGAACAGTCGTATTAGAAAAATAATTAGAAACATTAATGCAAATGGTTTTATTATAAAATAAGAAAACTATGAATAATATTCAAGTGTTTTAAAAAAAAGTGCGAGAGGAAATATATTTTTTTTTGCTGAATTGTAGTAGTACAGCAAGTGGTTTTGGTGTTTATAAAATAATTTATGTTTTTAAAAATTAATGAAATAATTTAAATATTTTCATTTAACAATGAATAAACATTGCAAAAGCATGCACACTAGCGCACACACATTAGAGACAAACACAGTAAAACATGTTTCACAACACATGATTTTGGGACTCAATTTGCACGTGAAAGTAGCCCCAAAAATAAGAACTTCTGCATCATTCGTTTTGGTCAATTTGCACGTGAAAGTAGCCCCAAAAATTAGAACTTCTGCATCACTAATAATTTAATGACCATACAAATTGTTTGGCTCAAGGCGGATTTTTAACACTTTTTATATATTTTAACACGGCTGTATCTCGGTATACCGTACAGAATATCTCTTTGTGTCTGAAGCAAAGTTGTAGATATTGAATAGGAGAACAAAAAATTGGAACAATCCTTCCCGAAAAAAGTTCATCCGGTGCCTTAAAAAATCGCAGAAATACCCATTTTTCCCCATTTTCGTCTGTTTTGCTCAATAACTAGATTACAAATCCACAAATATGCTGTTTTTTTTCTTTATAAACTTAGTTTTTTCACCTTTTTTGGCCTTTTTTGCTCAATAACTGGATTATAAATGAATATGTTCTAAATTTGGTTTCCATGCAAAGATAACATAAAAAATCTCATATTTTTATGTAGGAACAGCCATAATATGAATCGGAATTTTTATTTGCATGCAAAGTAAAGCTTATGAAGAGAAAAACAGCATATTTGTAGATTGTAATCCAGTTATTGAGCAAAAAAGTAAAAAATGGGGAAAATGGACATTTTTGCTATTTTTAAGGCAACGGATGCTCTTTTTTCGGGTTGGATTGTTGCGCCATTTTCTCCTATTCAATAAATACAACTTTGCTTCAGACACATAAGAGATATTCCGTACTATATACCGAGATATAACCGTGTTAAAATATAGAAAAAGAACAGAAACGAATGAAACAGAAGTTTTTTTTTGGGCTACTTGTACGTGCAATTCCCAGAATTGAGTTCCAAAATCATGTGTTGTACTCTGAAATTTTCAAAATCATGTAAAAAA
>CM037854.1:53769945-53843235 GCA_021234595.1 Delia radicum
CCCAGGAAAAAAATACACATTACCCAAACAAGGCATTGCCATATAACCGCTTACGTTTCTGATTGCCAAATTTCTGAACAGCATTACCAAACACCTTGCTTCCAGCCAGTAAAAAAAGCAAATAGTATTGTAACCAATTCTTAAAATAACAAAAAGAACGCGTGACAGTGTTTTAAAATATAATTAGGTATTTTATTTACTATCAAGCAATTCGTAACTGTATATTTGTAATAATTTAAACTCAAATTGTAACCAATTACATTTTTGTTATAAAAAACCTTTTCAGAACTAGTTCTCCATTTACAAAGGGGAAGTTATGCAAAATAAAAAAAATTCTCATTAATATTTTGACGAAAAATATTTAATTACATGTGTAATAAAAAAAACTTTTTATAGAATTAAAAATTTTAAATTATGAAATTTTGCAAGCATTTTAAATTAAATATATAGTATACATTCGGCCGCTGCCGCCAGTAAGACTTTTCATGTGTTTTATAAGAGTCATTATATGTTTTTTTAGAATTTCGTTTTTAGAATTTCATTAAATATTCTTATAAATGTTTTTTTTAAATTTTAAAAAAAAAGCTAATTTTCTATCTGTAAAAAAAATTTCAAGAATAGATCAAACAAACAAAATGAATGTGTTAATTTATTAATTAATATCTAATTTAGGGTGAATGCAATAACCCCCACTGAAATAACCCCCACCGCCGAAATGAAATAAGCCCCACCAAATTTATAAAAAATTTAAAGTGGAGCTTATCTCATTTTTGGTGGGCACAAATTCGGTGGGGCTTATTTCATTTTCGGTGGGCACAAATTCAGTGGGGCTTATTTCATTTCGACGGTGGGGTTATTTCAGTGGGGGTTATTTCATGCACCCTCTAATTTATATACACATTGATCTTTTAAACTTTCAAATCGTAATGATAAACGAATGCCATTTTTGTTTTTGGATAAAATACAGTTAGTTTTTGACCATTAAAATTATATTTTTTATTTTATTACAAACACTTAACTAAATTTGATAAAAATTATAGATTCTTTAAAAATGTGCATGTGTTGATGAGACCCAATTTGGTAGTTTATAATTTACCGTTATATAGACAAAAATTTATAATAATTTTGGAATATTACTGAAATTTTTTACTTTAAGATTTGCACAGATATCAAATTTTATAAAAAAAAAGCGATCTAGTGTTTAAAATACTAAATTGCTGTTCTTCTTCTACGTTCTTTAAAAGTAATCGAGTTGACTTTTATAAACTTTTATTTACTTGATGCAAACATAAAAAATATACCGTTTGTTTTTTGTTATGTTTACTCACTTAATATTCATCTTTCAGTTTAAAAACAGTTCGGCCACATTCCTGGCTACAGGATTTACATCTTATTTTTATACTACTACCGTAATAAAAAAAACAAGAAAGTTTTAAAAATGTTGCCTGTGGCCACAAATAAGATAATACTCTGAGTAAAAACAAAAAATAACTTTGATTGAGAGAAAAATAAATATCGGCTCTCCTACGTTTCACTGGTAAATAATACCGAATTTGAGTCAACTCGATTACATTTTGAGAATAAAAGAAACGTAATGAGAATTTAGTATTTAAAAAGTGTGGTATATTTCTGTCAACTCGATTACATTTCGAGAATAAAAGAAACGTATTGGGAATTTATTACTTTAAAAGTGTTGTGATTTTCTCATGGATGGTAACCGATTCGATGCTGTTATGCTATTTTCTTTTCTTTCGGTAACGGTATTTCGTATTTATTTAGTAACGGTTTTTTAGCGTTAACTTTTTTTACTTATTTCGGTAATTGTATTTTAGCGGTAGCGTTATTTTAGTTATTTCGGTAACGTTATTTTTAGGGATAACGGTTGTTCACTTATTTTGGTAATTGTATTTTAAGGATATTAGTATATTAGTTATATCGGTAACGGTATTTAGGGATAAACGGTATTGAATTATTTCGGTAACGGTGTTTTAGGGATAAAAACGATAGTCAGTTGAAAGCGTTTTGAATTAATAATGGTATTTCAGCAGTATTGTCTGCCATCCCTGTATTTTCTACAAAGCCACATGGGTATTAGAATTGAAAAAAGAGAAAAGTTACTCTATGCATAGAAAAAAAACCTTTTTGATGCGTCAAAAAAAAAAAATCATTATTAACTGTACGTCAGTCAAAGAAGACGCGTTTTTAAAGAATTAAATATAAAAAGTGATTTGTGTTAAATAAAATAATAAGTGTTTTTTTTTTGTTAGTGAAGAACAATTAAAGTGAAAATGTCAAGTAAGTCACAATATTATAAAAATATTAAAAAAGAAAAAGAAAATTAAGAGCTTTGTTTTCTATGGAAAAAATACCGAATGAAAACACATTGGGAATATCAAGTGTCAGTAGTTTGGAAGAAAATATTAATTTAAATAATACTAATACCAATGGTCCAGACTTAAAATCAAAGTTAAAGGCTTGGGTTCAAAAATTCAATCCTTCTATTGCTTCGTCCAGAAGTTTGTTTCAAATTTTAAGGGAGGAAAACTTAGACGTTCCCTTGAGTGTAAAACCATTACTTGGAACAAAAGAAGAATGTATAATTAGAACGGTTGCACCAGGTCAGTATGTCCACATTGGGCTTTTAGTCAAATTAAAAAAAGGACAACACCTTTTGACAGTACCATTAATGAAATATACATTGATATTGGGGTAGATGGGCTTCCACTTTTTAAAAGTTCAGGCATTGGATTGTGGCCAATATTAGCCAAAGTAGTGGGCAAAGAAAATATTGATGCTTTTTTAATTGGCACTTTTATAGGTCCACACAAGCCCTCCAATGTTGACACTTGTCTCTATGATTTTTTAAATGAATATAAAAAATTAGAAGAAGATGGATTTAATTTGAATGGAAGGGTTATTAAATGCTCAATAAGAGTTTTTATATGCGATGCTCCCGGCCGTGCATTTTGTGGCGGTGTTAAAGGATATATGTCTTTTAATGGGTGCACAAAATGCCATCAATCTGGATCGAGAATTAATAATGTTAACACCTATAGTACTGAAAAACATTTACCCAGAACCGATGAAAGCTTTAGTGAAAGAATAGATAAAAATTTTCATCAAAGTTATTGTTTGCATTTTAAATCAAGAATGGAAGAGTTGGGAATTAAAATGATTTCGCAGTTCCCAGTCGAGCCCATGCACATGGTAGACCTTGGTGTAACCAAAAAAATTTTAATTAACATTTTAAATAAAAGAGTGGTTAACTTGTCAAATGATCAAAAAGTAGAAATGTCAGCCATTCTTTTATCATTATCACCGTATATTCCCAAAGAATTTGCCCGTAAGCCTAGAGGGTTTGACGAAATGTGCAGATGGAAAGCTACTGAGTTTCGTCAGTTTATATTATATACTGGCATCGTGGTTTTAAAAAAGTTTCTTCCAAACCAATCTTTATAATCATTTTATCCTTTTACATGTTTCGTACAGAAGTTTATTATGTTCACATAATTCTCAAGCAAATCTAACAGAAATCGATAAACTTATTAAAGAATTTGTTTACAAGTTCCCAGAATACTATGGTAATTCTAGTGTGTCCTATAATGTTCATGGTTTATTGCATTTAGTTGAGTGTGTTGAAGAGTTCAGTGACTTAAACAGCATATCTGCTTACAAATTCGAAAACTATATGAAAAATATAAAAAAGAAAATTAAAATGCCTAAGCATATAGGGCAGCAAATCTTTAATAAGTTCATTGACGACCCCATTTTTGTTAGAGATAATACTACAGGTCCAAAATTTAATTTTGCAGGAGACGTTGTTGCATATCAGACTGAAACATGCTATTTTACAAATGAAGTTCCAAACAATTTTTGTTTAATAAAATCAAATATCTTTTTGTCAATAATAAGCTTTAATTCTGAGGGAACTTTCATTGGAAAGCCTTTTTTGGATCCCCAAAACTTTTTGAGGTACCCATAAAGTCTTTAAATGTTGGTATTTGTATTGTTAATACCAACAATTTCGGTCCCGAAGAAAAATATAACATCAATAATATTTCTCCAAGCTAATGTCACTTCCTTTTGAAAGACAGCTCGTTTTAATACCGATAATTCATTCTTTTCAAATGTAATATTATATAAGCTAACTAAATTCGTTTACAGGCAAAACTAAATCTAAGAAACAGAAATCAGATGAAAATTCGAATATCATAATGCAAGCGCAAGCCTCTTTAACGGACTTTAAAAGTAAGTACATATGGAACAAATTTTTAAATATAAATTTTGAAATATTATCTAATTTTATATCTATATTTTGTTACAGCCAAAAACAAATCTAAGAAACAACAATCTGATGAAAACTCTAATATTACAATGCAAACCCAGGACTCTATAACTGAACTTAAAAGTAAGTACATGCGGAAGATTTTTTTAATTTATTATATAATTTATTATTATGTATTAACCATAGATATTTCCATATAAATTTGACATGCATAACTATGGTTAAGCCCTAACCATTGATTATTTTGTTAGCAGGTCTTAATGTTTCTTCGATGGTTTCATTTTAAAGTATTTTTTTTTAAATACAAAAAATTTTAACTATTAATTTTCATTAAAAAAATATCTTGAAAAATTTCTGAAAGCCAACACTTCATCTCAAAAGTTTTCTCTTTTACATTTTGAATAGTTTTTTTGTTTTTCCATTGTTTTTCAAAAAATCACAAGTAATTTCAACAAATACTTCAAAATATTTTTTGAAAATTAATATTCATTGATAAGTAAAAAATAGCATTTGATATTCATATACGCTAATATAAATTGAATATAGACCAAATGCTATTAAAAAAAAGAAAACAAATATAGTTCAAAATATATCAATCAATTAAAAAATAATAATTTGCTTTAACTTAAATTTCATTTCAGATTTATTAACACAACAAATTGACTTTAATGCAAAAATATATGGTTTATTAGAACAACAAAATAATATAAATACAGAAGTTTATGTTGGAATTAAGGAGCTAAAAGGTAAATATTTTCAAATCTAACAAACTTCTTAATTATTTTATAATTATATTCATATTTTTTATTTCAGAAATCATAATCAATCAAAATAATGCTCTGACTAATGTCCTCTCTAATCAAATTGTAGCACTAAATACATCTTTCAAATCTCATTTTGAAGTACCGAAATATACAACTCTCTTTCCACTCATGTCAATAGAAAATCTAAATGATTTGAAAATATGATAAATGCAGAAAACAAAAGTGAACTTGTAAGTAAAATAATATATATTGATACATAACAATATAATCCATTTTTTTTTATAAATTTGAGGATTGATTATGTGTTGCTAAAAAAAATCACTATTAATTGTTATCTTTATGGCAGGTTTCATCTTTAAAAAGAGTAATAGGATCCAAAGGTATTCAAAAAGCTATCACTAATATATTTTCACTCGAATTAATCGATTTGATGAATGTTAGAGGTCTTCATGGAAAAGTGCGATTAATGAATTTCAAAAAAGTCTTAAACGTTATATTTCGTAAGTATTAATTTTACTTAAAATTTAGACAAACGCTGTGTCTTTTTAAAATCATAACTTACCTGGCATGTGATGAAAACCGATAGTTTTCAAATCGGTCCTTTTTAATAATTGAATCCCGAATATTTTGTATCGTATAGAATTTAGAACTAAACGATGTAATTGATTTTCTGATTTAATTTAAGCAACTAAAAAAAATTTCAATTCGCCTCTTCCTCTTAAATCTCTTTTAAATTTTCAATTTTTAATTAAATCGATGGAAATCAAAACCGATCGGTTTTCTTGATATGCCAGTATATGCAAAAATAAAATTATTAACTAATTTTTCTTCTGTTATTTTTATTTGCAGTGGCGACAAGTTCAGATGTAAGTACTGAACTTGAATTTATTGGACTAATTAGCAAGGCAATAAAATGTGCCAAAAATAAATTCCATAAATCAAATTGTTTAAAACGAAAAAAAATATTAGTATACTCGAAGACGAAGATTCCGACTAAAGCAAATTTAAATATATGTATGTACATCTCAAATTTAAAAGTTCAAATAAGCTTACAAATGTTTTTTTATATTAATGAATTGTACTTTTATGTTTTTTTATTTTATTTAAATTTGTTTTTCTTATATGTACTAAACAAATAAAAAAAAAAAACAGTTTAATAACTTTTAATTTAATTAGAATGTTTGAAAGAAAATTTAAATTATTTTAAGCACATAAAACCGAAAAATTAAAATTTTGAGTTAAGTCACTTTTGAACTATGTGTGCGATATAATGGTTGAACCCATGAAAAAACACTAGAGTGAAGTTAGCCCATTTTAATATCCCACTTTTTTAGAACAAAAAAAATGGGCTAACTTCACTACAGTACACAGTAGAGTGAAGTTGGCCCACTTTTTTATTTAAATTACAAACTTAACTTAAACAAAAAAAAAGGATAAAAAGAATAAAAAAAAACTAAATAATAACAAAAACCAAAAAAAAAAAAAATAAAATATATGCACGAGAGGGGTATGTGGAGCCCTTTTAAGCCAAAAGTGGGTCGGTTAAAAAAAAATGTATATAAATTCTTATGAAAATTTGTTCATTCTAGTTTTTATATATGTTATTAAATACTATTTCATCAAGATGTAAAAAAAAAAATCAAGGACGAAATCAGAATGCAAGGATATCAAACTGAACCATGGGGGGTATCCTTCAAAAGAGCTAAATTTCAAAAAAAAGTTAAAAATCTTACGAAAATATCCTCACTCCAGTTTTTATATATGTTATCAAAAAATACGTCACAGATTTGTTAAAAAAATTTCAAGGACGAAGTCACGATGCAAGGATATCAAACTGAACCATGGGTGTATCCTTCAAAAGAGCTAAATTTCAAAAAAAAGTTAAAAATCTTACGAAAATATCCTAACTCCAGTTTTAATATATGTTATCAAAAATATGTCGCAGATTTGTTAAAAAAATTTCAAGGACGAAGTCAGGATGCAAGTATATCAAACTGAACCATGGGGGGTATCCTTCAAAAGAGCTAAATTTCAAAAAAAAGTTAAAAATCTTACGAAAATATCCTCACTCCAGTTTTCATATATGTTATCGAAAAATACGTTGCAGATTTGTGAAAACAATTTCAAGGGCGAAATCAGGATGCAAGGATATCAAACTGAACCATTAGGGGTATCCTTCAAAAAAACTAAATTAAAAAAAAAAGTTTAAAATCTTACGAAAATATCCTCACTCCAGTTTTCATATATGTTATCGAAAAATACGTCGCAGATCTGTGAAAAAATTTTCAAGGACGAAATCAGAATGCAAGCATACCAAACTGAACCATGGGTGGTATCCTTCAAAAGTGCTAAATTTCAAAAAAAAGTGTAGAATTCTGAATCATTTTTAGTATAAATTTTTCTAGTTTTCGGACTTTTATCACTTTAACAAGAAAACCCTTAGACCTATATTACTTCTAACCAAAATGCCCATTAAATATCAATAAAAATATCCAAAATATAAAACATTTCTTCACAAATCTGCGATATTTTTATAATAGCATATATTTTAATATATATTGAAATTTACCTCTTTTGAACGATACCCCATGGTTCAGTTTGATATCCTTGCATCCTGATTTCGTCCTTGAAAGTTTTTTCACAAATCTGCGACGTATTTTTCGATAACATATATAAAAACAGGAGTGAGGATATTTTCGTAAGATTTTAACTTTTTTTTGAAATTTACCTCTTTTGAAGGATACCCCCATGGTTCAGTTTGATATTGAAATTTTTTTCACAAATCTGGGATGTATTTTCTGATAACAATTTAGCGCTTTTGAAGGATACCCCCCATGGTTCAGTTTGATATTCTTGCATCCTGATTTCGTCCGTGAAATTTTTTAACAAATCTGGGATGTATTTTCTGATAACATATATAAAAACTGGAGTGGGGACATTTTCGTAAGATTTTTAACTTTTTTTGAAATTTAGCTCTTTTGAAGGCTACCCCCATGGTTCAGTTTGATATCCTTGCATCCTGATTTCGTAATTGAAATTTTCTTCACAAATCTGCGACGTATTTTTCGATAACATATATGAAAACTGGAGTGAGGATATTTTCGTAAGATTTTTAACTTTTTTTGAAATTTAGCTCTTTTATAGGATACCCCCCATGGTTCAGTTTGATATCCTTGCATCCTAATTTCGTCCTTGAAATTTTTTTCACAAATCTGCGACGTTATTTTTGATAACATATATGAAAATTGGAGTGAGGATATTTTCGTAAGATTTTTAACTTTTTTTTGAAATTTAGCTCTTTTGAAGGATACCCCCCATGGTTCAGTTTGATATCCTTGCATCCTGATTTCGTCCTTGAAATTGTTTTCACAAATCTGCGACGTATTTTTTGATAACATATATAAAAACTGGAATGAGGATATTTTCGTAAGATTTTTAACTTTTTTTTGAAATTTACCTCTTTTGAAGGATACCCCCATGGTTCAGTTTGATATCCTTGCATCCTGATTTCGTCCTTGAAATTTTTGTAACAAATCTGGGATGTATTTTCTGATAAAATATATAAAAACTGGAGTGAGGATATTTTCGTAAGATTTTTAACTTTTTTTTGAAATGTACCTCTTTTGAAGGATACCCCCATGGTTCAGTTTGATGTCCTTGGACTCTAATTTCGTCCTTGTATTTTGTTCACAGTTTTAAATGCAGTTTTATTTCAAAGCTTTAAAAACTTGGTCGAATAAGTTCGTTTAGGTTTTAAAACCATATGCTAAATCACCAACTACTTCGAAAATATTAAGAAAGCGGGGTTTTAGATTATTCCAGAGTATACGGAGCCATGGCAGCTTTAAATGACATTTTAATTACATTTTATTAAATATATTTGACAGATTTCACTGTGTTTTTCTTTTTTTTTATTATTTTATAGGTTTTGGTATATATTCGATTTTTTTAAAGAGTGGGCCAGTTAAAGTGGGCTAACTTCACTTCGGTTGAAAAAACACAGAAATAAGGCTGACAGCCCCTAAAAAATTTAGTAGAAAAGTTAATGAAACCGTTGATAATCCGACTTTACAAGTTTTAAACAAATTTTAATTAAAATTTAGATTTTAGTTAAAAAACTTGCTTTTTTGACTCGATGAAATACTAAATTTTTAACAATTTTTTTTGCTGAATTTACTAAAGTCTAAAAACATTATTTTGATAATCAAAACCAGCCGAGGTCGTTGTAATGCAGTATTTGTGTATTTCTTCATATTTTGTTAGTATAAAATATATGACTGAAGTGAACACGCTTAGTAGAAAAATATTTGGAAACATTTATGCAAATGATTTTATTATAAACTAATAAAAAACAAAACTATAGAAAATATTCAAGAGTTTTTGAAAAAAGTTAAAAATGGAATTTTTTTTCTGAATTGAAGGACTATAGTATATGGTTTTTGGCTTTGTAAAATAATTTGTAATGTTTGTAAAAAATAATAAAATAATTAAAAAAAAAAATATTATTCTTTTAACAATGAGTAAATATTGAAAGCTTTCGAAAAATCAGTGCTTATTTAATTATATTTTTATATCTTTTTCCTTTATTTTAATTTTTTTAGATTACGCTTCCGTCTTCTACATTCCGATGTATTGCACACATAGCGAGCAAAGATAAGATAAATAACAACTCTTATAAATACAGAGCTGTATTTTAGTTGTCTTATTATTTATAATAAACCTTTCACAAATAGATGGCGCTTTGTTTTCGTGCAAACAGCTAAACATATAACAAAAATTTAATAGATTTTACAGTTTTTTTGCTGTTTTTATTTTACTAATGTTAAGCAAACATATTGTGCTAATTTTGCTGCTTTTTCCTGCAACGTCACTTTTATCTAATTTTTAGTAATTTTTTCTGTTATTTTTTACAAACTTATTTGTATGAGCGTACCTGCACAGCAAAACCATTCAAACTTGGAGGTATGAAACATGATTAATATCTGAAAATATTGTCATTTGAAAATATTTATTATTTCTGTTAAATTCACAGATAATATGGGGTGAATTTTGTGCTCCACTGGCGAAGTCTCCACCTTCTGCCCTACAATAAAAAAAAAACAGCGCAGTTAATACATATAAATATATGTTTTTTTAAAGAATTTTCAAGAGAAAAAAGTTTTGAGTGTATAAAAACAGATAAGAAATTGAGACGTACATTAAGATGTTGTAATATCTTGAGGCATTCTAAAAAAATCGCTTAATCGTTGTCGTCATATTAAAGTATTTTTTTTCTTTAGTCAAAAAAAAAACATTTAAATTTATATTTTTTGTACTTATTTTACTGTGAGTATTATCTCTTATTTTGCTGTTGAACAATAGCACATCATTAAACCAATTATCACGCTCAATTCCATGGTCTTTTACGTTTGTATGTGTATAGAAGTTAATGAAATTAAAACTGATTTTTAATGGCTGAACACTTCTGTTGGTGTATGTGTGGGTATTTTTTTATTTTTTATTGTCTCACTTCATAACAACAATATGTGTCATGTTAATACAATTTATTCCTTGAAGTGAACTAAATACAGGATGTATTGATTCATAAATGTGTTCATAATTTGTAGAGTCACAACCAGTGCTGGCCAACTTTTTGTGACCAAAAAGCGATGAAAAAATTGCAAAAAGCGTAAATAAGCGTTATGTTTTGCTTAGAAATGCGTAAAAAAGCACCAGACAGTTTTTCTTCTAATTTGTTTACAAAGTTATAGAAATGAACTCAAGTTGGCCATAAAACAATTTTAAAGTAATTGGATTTCGTGATACAAAAAATGAAAAACATTTCTTCACCGATGACTTCGGTGTTTAATCCAGTATTTTGTTCGTACTTTTGCGAAAATATCTGTCACACGCCATGTAAAAAAATAACTTTTTCGAGTCAATTTAACAGACAAGACCACGAAAATGTAACGAGAATGTTAAATTTGATTGAAATTTCCTTCAGAATTGGTGTTTTCGATAGGTTTATTGAAGTTTTATGGCTTTTTGAACAAATAAATGGTATTTAAAACGAAATCGGTTAAAAAGCACCAAAAGCACTAACGATAAAAATAACTCGAGTAACTCGAATAGTTACAATAATTTTATTTCATTTTTTTTTTAAATATACAATTAATCATAATAAATACAAAATCTGCAGTTTCGAAATGTTTTTTCATTGGTCGTTCCAAAAGAAACGTTGATAGTTGTCAGCTCGTCCCCTTCTGATTTGCAGGAAACAGGTATACGTAATCTCCTTGTTAAGTATACGGAAGCAGGTATACGTAATCTCCTTGTTAAGTATGACAAGACAATTTTTTTAATTTTTTTTTTTAAATTCGTTGTCCTTTGCGTTTTTATTTGGTATTTTTTTTTAAATGTATGAAAATACGGTTCAAATGGTTGTAATTATTCAACGCGTAGTCTGATATTAAAAATTAATATCTAATTTTGAATCTTATTTTGCCTTCTCTCAGATGTGTAATGGTTTAGTATAAACAATTTTGAAAAAGGATAAATAAAACTTAAAAATTTCCTAATTTCTCAAATATGCTAAAATGTATTTTTTTTTTAAATTTTTGTTTGCATTTGATCCTCGGTGCGTAGAGTCTTTTCTCCAAAATGACTAAAGAAATATACACTTAATGTATGCGGAATGAAATATGGACTGACACATTAACAGTAATAAAAACTTTTATTCAAATATTACAGACTTAGAATTGATATATATTAAACTACACAACTTAACCTAATTTTACAAAAAAAAATTATAACCAAAGCGATTGGCCTTTCTTATATTTTGAGGCACATTTCGCATTGCCTCCTGGATTCCTTCTGTATTTATTTTTGCCAGCTCTCTTTTAATTTTTTTTATAAGGCAGTCCACGTTTTTTGGTTTGTAACCCTTCCCGTACACATTTCTTTTCAAATTCGCCCAAAAAGTTTCAATTGGTCTGAGTTGGGGCACGTTTGGGGGGGTTTTGCTCCTTAGGTACAAATTGTATATTTAAATTTGCCAAAGCAGACTGTGTGGCTCTGGCATAATGAGACGTTGCCAAGTCAGGCCAAAATATGGTTTTGTCATTCTTATGATACTTATCGATAACATTTTTAATTACAGGAAGACATTTGTCAATATATACTTCAGCGTTAACAGCTAAGCCCGATGCAGATAAAGACTCCTGCAAATGTATTGAAAAATAAATAAAATTTCTCGGAAAAAAGGACAACATACATTTCATTCAATTCAACAAATATTGTCATTTATTTTTACTGTTGTTGTATTCTATAAAATTGTATATCAAAACAAGTTTTGGTTTGTTGTTTTTTTTGTTGTTTTACTCAAAAAAAAAAAAAAAAATGCCTCTTCACCCCTTTCACTTCCGACTTATTTTTGTGGATATATTTATATTTTGACTTCATATTCTTTTTAGGAGTCCTTAAATTTTAAAGATAATGGTGTACATGTCTGCGCATCCCCCTCCTTCACCCAAAAATAGGGTCTGATGATCGAATTTTCGAAATTTCTCAGCCCACTTTAACCAACAATAACATTCGAAATATCCAAAAATGACTTGTGTGATTTTGTTTTGGGCATGAAATGAATCCACAAGCCGAATTTCGAGGAGATTTAGCTTTATTAGTTTAGGATGTACACCAAACGCCCCTTTTTCGGATATAATGGCTGATTTAAAGAATACACTCAAAAAAATAAGTTAGTAGAAAAGTTAGTAAAACGTCTTGTATATCAAGTGTACTATTTTTCATCAAATTTATTGCTAAAATTATGTTTCCAGCTAAAGTTTTAATTAAACTTATTCAGCACTTTAATCTTTTGAACCAATGTTTTACTAATTTTTTACTGTTTTACTAATTTATTTTGCTAAAAAAATTGTGCTGATAAGCACAATGATAGTGTATACTACAACAAGATTGAAAGATATACGCAGAATGAAGTAGATGTCGGGGAATGTCAAGATGTTATAGAGACGAGGAAAATGGTCCTAAAAAGTACAATTCTTGTAAGATATAAAAAATAAATATACCATGGAAATTTTTGTATCTGTTTTCCTGTTTAAAACAAAATTGTGGATTAAAACAACTTAAATTTTGTAGTAATTGTCTATTAATTAAAATAAAGATACAATATTTAAATTCAATAAAGATTAAATATGTATTTGTAAACTAAATGTTTATAAACACAAAAAAAAATCCGTAAAGTTAGCAAACAATTAGTTGAGTCAGCAAAATTTTTGATGGGGCCATAATTGCAGAAAAATTGCTAATATCTGCAGAAGTGTTTTGCTGAACATTAGTTAGCTAGATTTTAGCAAAAAATTGTTAAATTTTAGTTCAATGAAAATTAAAATCGACTCGTTAAAATCAACTAAATTGTTTGCTATAACTTGGATGGATTGAAAAAATAAAATAAAAAACTTAGTATAACATTTTTACTTTAGGTAATTTATTTTGCTGAAATTTAAATAATTTTTTTTGTAATTGTTTTGAATATGTATAAAAATGTCAGGACTTCCACATCGTTAACATAACATCAATAAAAAATCTGGAAATAAGCAAAATATTTTATTAATAACAATACATAATTCCCAATTACTTACAGGCATAAATGACGCAATTTAAAATTTTTCAAATAAAGATAGTTCTAAAATACAAAATATATATATTTAAAATATTGCGAAATATCATAAAAGCCCTTTATCTTTTAAAACAACTACCTCAGACTGACATTTATTGTTTTGTACAATTAGACCAAAGTGTAGTTAATAAGGGTCCGCCAAATAACTTTTTTTTTAAAATGCTATAAAAAAAAAAACTACTGAATATTTTCTCAAATTTCTTTCTTTATTTGAAAGTACAATCCTTCCGGTTAATAATGGAAAATAATTTCATTCAAATGTCTGCCTCGGCTGGTCATGCAGTAGCCTACACGATCGGTCCAATTTTTAAGCACATTATCGATTGTGTGCAGCTGTATTTTACCAATGGCTTCACGAATATTGTCCTTTAAAGCGTCAATTGTCTCTGGCTTGTTGGCGTAACAATTATCTTTGACGGCACCCCACAAATAATAGTAAAACAAATAATAGTCCAAATCGCAGCTCCGAGGTGGCCAAACGACATCAGCTCTGCGGCTGATTTGAATTTCGCACACATTCTGCAACATTACCATGATTTTCAAAGTAATGTCGCAATATTTCCCAGCGTTATTCAAGCATATACACATCTATATTCGTTCAGCGGAAGGATAAAACTAATTATCTGTCAATCAGACATGAGGTAAGTGTTACCATTCACGATATAATCACTAGTTGAAAAAAAAACGTCAGATGGCGGACCCTTTATTTTATTTTTGCCGGAATCCTTAATTTATCAAAATATTCTTTTGTACCAAAACGTTTTTTATTTTTGGCTGCATATTCAATTTTCAAATTTATCAAAATTTAATTCATTTAGTAATTTTTTTAAATTGGTTTTTTTAATTTATTTATTGTTTTATTTATATTTTTCAATATTCACAATTTGTATGTTGATATGCGTGCATTTGTTTGATGTGTAGTATACAAAAAAAATATTAAATGAACGAAATCAATCTCTCTTGGATTTTGTGTAACTCTTATAACACAAGGCAACAATTTTGAAAAAATTTTAGGGGCTTTGAAAACCACTAAACAATTTTGATGTATTGTGGTCCCAGTAGTACAAATATGGTTCAATTTTGAAATTCTATGGAGAGGTTTTTTTTTTAAAAATTTTTAATTAAAATTATAAATTTTTTAGACGTGTCTCCACATAATTAATGATAACTAAAAAAAAATTAGTCCGATATTATTCAAATAAATTTAGAAAAACTGAAATTTACATAGCCTTTAATCCGTTAATATATTGCGTTTCAATCGGCTCAGTAGTTTTGGAGTTATAATAAAAAATTGAGGGAAAAAATATTTTTTTTACGTGAAAATAGCAAATTTTTTTGGTTAAAAAAAATCATAAAAAATCGAAAACGGCAAAAATCGTTCAGATTTATTGCTTTATCGCAAAGCCACATGTAATAGGAACAAAATGAGATATCGATCATAAAAATCGATTGATTTTTTTCGAATTTATTCACAATTAAGTGAATTCGCTCATTTTCACCAAATTTTAGTTTTTTGTCTGATATACATAAAATTGAGTAGTTAATGTTCTTCTTTCGATTGATTGAATTTTGAAAACATTTCCCCATGCTATGTACAAATTTTCACATCAAAAATGCATTACATAGTAACATTCGTGTATTTTTTGGCAAAACCCTACCTAGAATATACTGATTCTATTCTTCGGAAAGACATTTGTGTTGGATGAGCTTAAATGTAAATAAATAAATAAATTAAATAGTAGAAAATTTATATTTTATTATTCACATTTATTATAATAAATAAAACAAGAAAATAAATAAATAAATAAATAAATATGTATTATAAACTACAAACTCTGAAATTTTCTTTTAGTCGATTTTCTACTATTGTTGAATAACGAAGTGTTACTCTGAATACTCCAGCAAAAATCAGCCATCATGTGTGCATCCCAGCGACCCTGGTATCGTTCCTCCATTGTCCGGATATCTTGGTGGAATCGTTCGCCCTGTTCTTCACTCAAGTCTCCTAGATTTTCAGGAAAACGATCTAAGTGACTGTGCAGGTAGTGTAATTTGATGCTCATGTTGCATCCAAGATTCTGGAAGTGAGTTAACATCTCTTCAACGTGCGCAACGTAATCATCACCCTTGTTATTTCCTAAGAAATTTTGAATAACCCATACAAACGAATCCCATGCATTCTTCTCAATTTCTGACATTGAACTGCCAAATTCAGTATCGTTCACCAATTTGCGAATTTGTGGGCCATCAAATATGCTTTTGTACTTAAACAAAAATAACACTCGGATGCGTGGTTCGCTGTTTCTCTCCATAGCATAGGCTTCAAAATTTCCAAGTGTCGTCTGTAAAATGAAAAAAAAAAATTGAAATCAGGAATATGAAGAATTCAAATTTTAATTAAGAAATATTGTAATTATAAAAATATTCCAAATCTATTAATTTATACTTACTTTACGTTAGAAGACTTCATAGATAAATTCAATCGACATGGAATGCATATAGTACTCGGTGTCCAATGCTGGTTCAAATTGTGCGGATAGATATTATAGCAATCTTGATATGACTTTTGCAATGAAGTTAAGAACAACTTCCGTTTTTTCCCGGTGATATATTGGCCGCACACATAACAAAATAAATCTGGATCGTTTTTACATGAAAATGTTCTGGCTTTCTGGCTCATTTTTATTAATATTTGAAAATTGTTTTTAACTTCTAAGCTGTATGACTCTAATTTTTGTGTAGGTATTAAATGATGTTTGCGTTATCGCAAACACTTCTTGAATGAAATAAAAAGGGTCAAGGAGATCTTATAAATACTTATACTATAATTTGGGATAACCCTTTGTGTGGATACAGTTTGTGTGTGCTGCAAATTTTTTATTATTCCCAAGAATCCTAAAAAACATTAAGGACTTTTATGAAAAAAAAAAAATTATCCGTTACAGGTAGCTAACGGAAAATAAGAGCACTTCAGCGTACACGCACATTTATGAGCGTTTTATTACTATCCTACCGCAATCGTAAAAATTAAACAATCTTTTGTTTATTACTTATTTTTTTTTAATTATTAGAATCATAAAAATGTCATAGAGGTTTTTCCCAAAGGGGTTTTGCCAAAATGCGTGTCGTAAAATGCACCTGAGTTTTTATGTTCTGCATTTTCATTATATAGTAGGTACAATTTTCTACAGTGCTTGTAAATATGCGATACCTTCAATTAATTGTAAATAAAAATGTAAAGCATGCATCGATTTTTATGATCCATATCTAGTTTAATTCGCATGATATGTAGCTTTACTACAAAAAAATAAAAAGTAATATTTTTTGCTAACAATTTGTTTCATAACTTTGAAACTATTGATCGCATTAAAAAAATTTGTACAGTTCTTTAAAGATATTGTAAACCTTAATTTTTGTAAATTTAATTTGACAAAATCGGACTAGTTGTTTTTGAGTTATGACAACATAAGTGGAGAAATGGCTCAAAATATTGTCAATTTTAAAAAAAATTATCCATAGAATTGAAAAATTTTACCATTTTTGTACTTAGGCAGCCATGATGCATCAAATCTATATAGTGGTTAGTCAAGCCTTTTTTTGCTGTTGACCTGTGTAATTGTTGTGTTTGTTTTTATCTTATCTTTTTTCTCTACTTCATCCATACCAGCTGCAACATCTACATCTAGTGTTGTTACTTTGTTCCCAATGCTATTAACTAAAATTTTAGCTGAAAACGCGATGCCAGCAACAAAATTGCTGAAAGTTATTTATATATATTTTAAATACAAAAAAGTATTAAAATCAAGTAGAAACAAACTTAAAATAACCAAATTTAAGCTATTCAAATTAATAAACATAGAATCTATAAAGTTTTTTTTAACCCTGTTCCATGTTGTGATTGGAAACTATTTTTAAAAAAGTTATAACCCAATTGTACAGTTCAAATATTTGTAATTTATTTATAAACCAAACCGAATAAGAGTAATATTCTGTACAATGGCTAACCAGGCAGAAAAATACAATTGGCACCGTATTGGCAAAGTGTCGGCGACGGTCGGTTACTCATTGGCAGAACTTGGGATTAGCAATATCGACGGTATTGTCCTGTTACCCGATTGATAACAGTGGCCAACTGTTGGTTTGAGAGAACTTGCCACCGTTGGCATAATGTTGGCAATTATAAAATGTGATGCTTTCAAAATACCTTAAATTTAATTAATTTTGAGAAATATGTACAATAAAACACATTTAAAAAGTAACAATACAGTTTGGTATGAATCTTTCACATCATATTTAAATATGTGAAATGAAATGAAATATTAAAAACAAGATAATGCTTCTAATTTGTTGTAATATTGGTGAAAACACTATTAGCAAAAATTTTTTGGGTTGGTACTGGCAGAAATTATGCTTTGCAAGCAAAATAGTGTTTTTATAGATTAATATTAGTTGTGCTTTCGGTATTTAACGGATATTTAACAGCGGGGGGTTTTACAAAAATAGCAGTGGTTTGCCAGTACTATTGTTTTGTGCGGTTGACAATTTCTATCTGTGTATTTAAATAATTAATTGATAATTTTGCTATTGACTTTACACTTGTTTGAGTTTTTTATAGTGCTATTGTTTTTGATCAACATGACAATAATTAAATTTGAATCTTGCTGCTTTTAATAAAGGTATTACATTTTTGTGTTGTGTTGTGTTGTGTTGTGTTGTGTTGTGTTGTGTTGTGTTGTGTTGTGTTGTGTTGTTTTTTTTTTTTTTTTTTTTTTTTTGTACAAACTAACTTAAATTAATATTTTAATTTTTATATTTTTTTTTAATTAGCAACAAAAAGGGATTTAAATTAATTACTTATAACGACATAAAGTATGAATCAACATTATAAAACTTCATGACTTTGTGCTCTTATTCTTTTCATTTTACGTATGAAAACTATTCATGTACCACAACGAAAATTGTACAAAAGAAAGATAAAATACATTCATAAAAAAGTTAGCTCAAAAGTCTATAAAACGGGTTCCAATTCAATGGAACTAATTTCTTCTGTTGATATCATTTAAATATATTGTTTAACTAAAGTTATACGTTATCTTATTTTATCACATGGGCAAATTTCAGTTGTATTTGTACTAATTTTTTCTTATAATATTAAGTTTAATTTTTTTACATGATTTTGAAAATTTCACTGTACAACACATGATTTTGGAACTCAATTCTGGGAATTGCACGTAAAAGTAGCCAAAAAAAAATCATACATGGGCACACTGCAGTATATTTTTACTGCATTACGATTTTCAGTAATCAGTAAAATGTTACTGATTACTGAAAGAGACAATTCAGTAACCAGTAACGTTTTACTGATTACTGAAAAAAAATTGCAGTACCAGTAACGTTTTACTGATTACTGAAATAAAATTGCAGTACCAGTAATGTTTCACTGATTACTGAAATAAAATTGCAGTAACCAGTATTTTTTACTGATTACTGAAAAAAATGCAGTAATTAGTAAAATGTTAACAAAACAAATTTATTAAATTGCATCACAATTTTTGTTAACAATTAAAGCGTACCATTTGTTTTTGTTAAAAAGTCAAAAAATCTGACCTTGGGTTTTCAAATTTCAATCATAATTTTCTATTTATAGTCTTTTTGAACCCACTTAAAAATTAACGTTTTCAGTTTTTCAAATATCAAAGAATTGGCCGACATACTATTTTTATTTTTATTGATACTATATATTATTAGATTTTCTCAACACAAGCATTTCAAAATTTACATCGCTGAGTTTTTGTCTTCTGGAACGATTCACAATCCCAGCGAATGAAAACAATCGTTCTACAGGTGCAGATGAGGGTAATGCTGTATTGTATTTGAGAAATACGTTTTTACAGTGTATATAAAACTTATTTCTAATCCCACGAAGCCATGAGGCTTGTCTGTAGGATATAAAAAAATAGTTTATTCATGTATTTTGTTTAATGTTTAATATCATTGCGAGGATATTAAGTGTTTTCTAATCATATTTTTTCTTTTTATGCGACTTCTAACGTTGAGTATGTCCACGGGTATATCGTTTAAAATCTTTGGTAAAATGACTACAAGGGTGTTTTTGCCGTTGTTGTTTCGGTGTCTGTTGACCTTAAATCTGCCTTCAGCACGGCGCCTTGTGTTGTAGGTGTGATCAATTGCTTGTAAAAACCGGGTGTCTTCGCCGAACTCGTTGATAAGTGTTGTGCGAAAGATGCTGTTGACATTCATTATATTTAGTTCTGTAGCAATGTTTGTTGTGTTGTTGTTATGGTGTGTTGATCGTTCTATAGTTGTTGTTGCTATTGTTGTTAGTAGCAAAGATGTAGTTGACTGTAAGGTTGTTGTTGATGTTTGTTGGATTGCTGGAAGCGTTATTGAAGTTGTTGTTTGTAGTAGCATTATTATAATTGTTGTTAATATTTGTATTGGTTGTAATTATGTTGTTGTTATGATATGAGTTGTTGTTGTAAACAGTAATTATGTTGTTTGCGTTGATATTGTTGTTTGTAAAATTGCTGTAAACTATATTAGCTTGTTGCGAGTTGTTGTTTTGAATTATGTTTACGTTGTTGCTGTTATTGGAGGGAATGTCGTTGTAGATCAGATCATAGTTTAGCTGGTTGGTTCTTTGTTTATTTTTCATCAATATTTTAAGAATTTGGTTTTGAGTTTGCTGAAGTGCTTTGCAGTGCGTTGCACTTCTCCAAGCAGTTATTCCATGCCTTAAATAAGACTCGGCCAAAGAGAAATATGCTTGTCTCAGTACGTCAAATGTGGAACAGTTACTCAAATGATACAGGCTATAAGCAGTTTTTCGTAGCTTTTTACGAAGATATTGTATTTGAGTAAGCCATTTAAAGTTTTGATCCACATAAACCGCAAGGTATTTGTATGTTTTTACCAATTCTATTAATGTATTACATGAATCATTTATGTTAGGATTGTTTTGAGATGCGTTGTGAAGACATTGAGTTTCGTGAAATTTTAAATGAATGTTGGTATCTCGAAAATGTGTTGGCTTTATGTGCATGATTTTGGTTTTGTTTTCATTTATTACAAGACCATTATCATGGCACCATTTGGTTACGACGTCAAGTTGATTTTGCATGATTTCACTGGCGGTATCAATATTTTCATGTGTAACAATGATAGCAGTATCGTCAGCATAGGCAAAAGTAGTACTTTGTTTTAATGCACTCATAATTTCATTCGCATATATTATATATAGGATTGGTCCGAGTTTTGACCCTTGAGGTACACCGTGTTTTGACGGTAACTCTTCACTTAATGTGTTGTTAATTTTTACGCGAAATGTTCTACAATCTAAATAATTTTTGAACCATTCTAGACAGATACCTCGTACTCCACTATTTTGCATTATATTTAACAAGTTATCATGCGATAAGGAATCAAACGCTTTGCTGAAATCGATAAATAATACAATAATAATAATGGCAATGTGATTATTTATTCCATTGTCAGTGATCGTATAAACAATTTTTTCAACTGGCAGTTTATATTGTTTGTTTATGTCGCATATCATCTTCGTTACATTGTCAAAAGAATGGGTTCCCTTAAGTCTTCGACAAGCCAGTGCTACAGACTTCCTTTCGAAATTTTAGCATCTAACCAATGGCAAGTGTAACGAAAAAAACGATCTTTTTCCACCTGACCACACATGCGCAGTTACGCACACATATTCAACTTCTTCAAGCTTAGAAGCAAGTTCTTTGATATAACAATTTTGGCTCTCTAAAAGCAGCCTTGTAATTGAACTCCTGCTGGGAATTTTAAACAAACAAATTTAAAAATGATAACTACACACAAAAAATAAAAAGTGTATTATTATCGAATTACTTAGGTAAAATACAACTTGAAAAGTATTTTGTGAGAGTTAATACAAAAATGAATATAGATTTATATATTTTTCGTTTTTGTTAACTTTCCGTAGTTTTTGTTGCATTCCATTCTGAAGCAATTAAAAATTTGTTAAGTTACCTAAGTTTTTTCTTTTGTAACTTATCTAAGAAAATATAATTTTTTAATTTAGATAATGTGTAATTAACCAAACAAGTAGGTGTGTAATGAGAGTTCTGGAAACATGTGGAGGGTTCAAAAATTTTGTACTAGTTTTGTATGGTAAATCTAGCAAATCCAATAAAAATTTCACTCTGGCAACCCTGTCAATCAAAACCGCGGGGGGTTCGGTTTTGCTTAAAGTGAAGTCGTGGTGTTGGTTCGGTTTTGCTTAAAGTGAAGTCGTGGTGGGGGTTCGGTTTTGCTTAAAGTGAAGTCGTGGTGGGGGTTCAGTTTTGCTTAAAGTGAAGTCGTGGTGGGGGTTCGGTTTTGCTTAAAGTAAAGTCGTGGTGGGTGTTATTTTTGTTGAAGTGAAGTCGTAACATTTAATGTGTTCATTAGAGGGTTAATACAATATGAATTAAACCACATTAGGGGCCGTTTACGAAAGTCTGTGATTTTTTGCTAGTATTTAATAAATAAAATTCATTTACTGTATTTATAGTATTAGTAAAATCCATTTACTGAATCTCCCTAATACTATTTGTTATCAGTATAAAATGTTAATCACATTATTTAAAAACAAAACATTTATTTATTTTTATTGTTAATCATATACCTACATACTTATAAAACATATGTATATTAGCAACAATTCTATATTTTTGTAGATCAAATAATTTACAATTACACATAACACTCGAATCAACCGTAATTTGTTTCAATTTAAAACAATTTTCAAAATGAACACCATGAACTGATGAATCTACTAACTCCAAATCTTCATATAAAGGTATGATTTCTAGGAAATTTTCCATATATCTGATGAGTTCTCCCGGAATATATCCTCTATAATAGTTTAGAAAATTTTCCACTTCAACTCTCATGGTCTGATGATTATACAAAGAATCAACCAAAGTTTCATTTTCAGTTCCTATTCGATTCATTGTACGTAATATTGCTATTCAACTCAAGTATTTATAATAAACTAATACATTACAATCAAGTGCAGGAGTAATTATAATGTTTTTACTATCTAACAAAAAAATAAAATAATAACAAATATTTTTTATTAATTTTTTTTACTTAAATTTTTTATTAATTTGTTTTTAAATTTGATGCGTTAGAAGGAAATATTAATAATAGTTAATTTTTTTAATTTTAATAATATTCGATTAAAAAATTCAACAAATAATTTCGGCTTCCGTTTTATCAGCGTCGTCGATAACATTTAATATTCACATTACTTCTTTGGTGTATCTTGAGCTAGAACGACAAAAAATTAATATATAAGATTTAATAATAATAAAATAAATAAAAAACTATTTACCAAAAATTACCTGTTGCAGCCGCATGTATATTCAGCTCGTAATATTCATTGCTGCTGCTACCTTTGCTATCTTTGCTACCTTTTCTATCTTTAGTAAGATAGTAGATATTGCGCTGGAATTCTTCTATACTATCATCGTCTAGAGTTTCGTTGAATATACCAGGTAGGTATATGTGTTTGGTGTTTTCCACCAAACATCGTACTTTTTTCCCATAAGGCGTCTGGACACGCTCCATTTTTGTGATTTCATATTTATATTCAAAAAGCGTCTCCTTTATGGGGAGAATGCTGTTTGTTTGGGTTTTTTTAAAAATTGATTTTAGGTGTGCTTCCATTTCTGTTGAGGTATTTAACTTGAATAGTAATTAAAGAAAACTAGATGGGGGTTTTTATACAAAATTATGAGAAGTAATTTTTATAGCTTATCAAAAAGTTGAGATCAAGCAATATATATAATGAATTTTTATAATAATTTAAAAGCATATACTTTATCAACAGTTCTACAGTCGCCAGAAAGGGTTAATTTATATTAACCGCAAAATATTAATTGCATTAGGGGGTTGTTCAAACAGTACTGGGATTTTTAAAACTATTTAAGAAATACAATTTTTCTAATGCTTTATACCTGAACACTCCTAATGCTATAATTTATTTTATAATTTGATTACATATAAATTTTTAAAAATAAGTTTTGATTTGCTATGAAATGGGGCGAAGGCGGATGTTGAGGTGGAGGCTGAGGTGGAGGCCTAGGCGGAGGTGAAGGCGTCGGCGGTGGGTTAAATTGTGCTTCATGGTTTCAAGACTCATATGCTATTAAACTTAAATGTTATCAAAAAAATTGTGATCAAGTTCAAGTTTTTACGATCTAACAAAAATAATAACAAATATTTTGATTTTATATTAATTTTTTTATTTATTTTTTTATTATACATAAAGTTTCTATTTAAAATGTGTTTTCTACTTCATCATCATGATTATCATCATCATCTTCATCATCAGTACTGTCATACAAGTTGTTGTAGAATACATATTGCTTCTTCTTTTTAATGATTAACTTTCTTTAAAATGTGTGGAGTTGTATTTAGATAATCCATCTGATTCTTAGTAATAATCAGAAATCGTTTAGGTAAATAAATATAATATTCTTTATTTACTAGACATCTAATACTTTCACCATATTTTGTATCCATTCGATCTATCTTGTTGATTTCATATGCAGTATTTTCTTCCATATCCTTTAAAGGTAAGTATATGATATTTGGATTTTGAAACAATTTTCTTAAGCTTGCTCTCATTATTAAACTTGTTTCTAAATTCCCAAATTTTCTGTAAACAACTCGTTTTGTTGTTGTATTATTTCGTTAAAACGATTCTCCGTTTCCTTAATTCTCTCCATATGCAATGACTCCAGTTGTTTTTTTATTTCGTTAAAATAACTTTTCATATAAATTTTGTTTACAGCATCGTTTTCCAATACAGGATTAGCAATATTTTTTATTCTCCGCAAGTTGAAGTTGAAATTACGATCACTATCCAAATGAATCTTGGAATGCGGATTTTGATATCGAACAGAGTTTTCAATATAATGTCCAAACTTATCGATAGGCATTTTCTGAATATGAATTGTTAAATATTTTTAAGACTATTTATATAATAATCTTTGCTTCTCTCAATTCCTCAATAATTGATACAATTTCATTATTATGATTTGAGTGACCAGCTGTTGTGGATGAAATCAATAAACGTAATCTATCAACCAATTCGTTGGGATCATTCCAATAAACATAATTGAGCTTTTTTCTAGTTAACTTCATTAAACCTTTTCCCTTATGAATTTTCTGTTGTTGTTTTAATAGATCTTTAATAATCTTTGTATATTTAATTGAACGATTTCCTTTAATTTGACCATTAATGCTGTTATTTCGTTTATGAACATTAGTCATCTCTAATATTTGTTTATAACTATTTAAATCTGTTTTATTATAACTGATTGGTTTCTTATAAACTAGCAATTCATATAAGCCTGATGTGAAGGGCCATTTTGAATTGCCTACGGTAATATTAGTTGAATTGAAAGTGATGATTTCATTACCCAGTCTCCATATTTGATTTTTATCCTTATGCGGTCCATAGGTTTTATCATATATATTTAAATTAACTTTTGATAAATCATATTGAATACTTTGATTGGGATGTATTGCAATGGTGTTATCATCATCATCATCATCATCATTATCAACATTATTATCATTATTATCAACATCGTCATCATAGTCATCAACATCATTTTCACAATCAAATGATTTAAACGTGTTTGAACTTTTCTCGATTTTCTTGTTATCAAAACTTGGAGAAAACGTATTATAATCAAGCTTACTCTTTTTATATGGTGTACTGAAGTCGACTTTATTATTCTCAAGATCATATTTAAAAAAGTTATCCGAATAATTTTCATGTTTTATGCTGTTATTATTATTAGTTGATTGAACAATTTCTTTTTAGAAAAGACATTTAAACCAATATCAAAACCATTGGTTTAAATGTCTTTTCTAACAACTCATCATTTGCGATTTCTCTAAGCAAAATATCTTTATATTTCTTTTTTAAAATATTTCGAGTTTTAATAAGATTATTAACTAGATTTGTATTCATATTGATAGATTTAAATAGAAACAGAACAATCAGATCAGTTTGGTAGTGAAGGATTTAATAGATAGCAGCAGATTATAGTTGAGAAGTTATAAGTTTAATAATTGATCTTGTACTGATTTTAAAATATCTATAGTATTTCTTTTATAGGTTTATAAATACATCGAAACCTTTTCTATATCGACCATTATTCATAGGATCATCTTTATTAATAACTAGAAAACCATATTTTTCTTTCCAACACTCGGCACATAACGAATGAAATGTTTTTAAAGTCATATCAGAACCAACATGATTATTGTAAATATGTTTGATATTCATTGCATCCTGTTTAAACATTACAATCATATAGTTATTCTTTACTATCCGAGAAATTAATATCACATATTGAACATTTTATCGATGATCCCTGATACTTAAGTCTGATATGACGTTTCAAGGAGAAATTTTGATTGTACTCCTATCGACATATATCACAATTGAATTTTATGGGTGATGATGAGAGTTCTGGAAAAAATGTGATATGTACAAAAATTTTATACTAATTTTGTATGAGAATCTTGCAAATACGTCATAACCTCAACCCTGTTTTGCTGTTGTGTGATAACAGTTCTGTTGTTCAGTTGTTAAAATTTGTTGTGGTTTTACTGATATGTGAATGGGGCGAAGGCGGAGGTTGAGGTGGAGGCTGAGGTGGAGGCCTAAGCGGAGGTGAAGACGTCGGCGGTGGGTTAAATTGTGAGCAAGCTTAAGAAAATTGTTTCAAAATCCAAATATCATATACTTACCTTTAAAGGATATGGAAGAAAATACTGCATATGAAATCAACAAGATAGATCGAATGGATACAAAATATGGTGAAAGTATAAGATGTCTTGTAAATAAAGAATATTATATTTATTTACCTAAACGATTTCTGATTATTACTAAGAATCAGATGGATTATCTAAATACAACTCCACACATTTTAAAGAAAGTTAAAGAAGTGAATGGATTATATAGTCTAAATCATTAAAAAGAAGAAGCAATATGTATTCTACAACAACTTGTATGACAGTACTGATGATGAAGATGATGATGATAATCATGATGATGAAGTAGAAAACACATTTTAAATAGAAACTTTATGTACAATAAAAAAAATTAATATAAAATCAAAATATTTGTTATTATTTTTGTTAGATCGTAAAAACTTGAACTTGATCACAATTTTTTTGATAACATTTTAGTTTAATAGCATATGAGTCTTGAAACCATGAAGCACAATTTAACCCACCGCCGACGCCTTCACCGCCGACGCCTTCACCTCCGCCTAGGCCTCCACCTCAGCCTCCACCTCAACATCCGCCTTCGCCCCATTTCATAGCAAATCAAAACTTATTTTTAAAAATTTATATGTAATCAAATTATAAAATAAATTATAGCATTAGGAGTGTTCAGGTATAAAGCATTAGAAAAATTGTATTTCTTAAATATTTTAAAAATCCCAGTACTGTTTGAACAACCCCCTAATGCAATTAATATTTTGCGGTTAATATAAATTAACCCTTTCTGGCGACTGTAGAACTGTTGATAAAGTATATGCTTTTAAATTATTATAAAAATTCATTATATATATTGCTTGATCTCAACTTTTTGATAAGCTATAAAAATTACTTCTCATAATTTTGTATAAAAACCCCCATCTAGTTTTCTTTAATTACTATTCAAGTTAAATACCTCAACAGAAATGGAAGCACACCTAAAATCAATTTTTAAAAAAACCCAAACAAACAGCATTCTCCCCATAAAGGAGACGCTTTTTGAATATAAATATGAAATCACAAAAATGGAGCGTGTCCAGACGCCTTATGGGAAAAAAGTACGATGTTTGGTGGAAAACACCAAACACATATACCTACCTGGTATATTCAACGAAACTCTAGACGATGATAGTATAGAAGAATTCCAGCGCAATATCTACTATCTTACTAAAGATAGAAAAGGTAGCAAAGATACCAAAGGTAGCAGCAGCAATGAATATTACGAGCTGAATATACATGCGGCTGCAACAGGTAATTTTTGGTAAATAGTTTTTATTTATTTTATTATTATTAAATCTTATATATTAATTTTTTGTCGTTCTAGCTCAAGATACACCAAAGAAGTAATGTGAATATTAAATGTTATCGACGACGCTGATAAAACGGAAGCCGAAATTATTTGTTGAATTTTTTAATCGAATATTATTAAAATTAAAAAAATTAACTATTATTAATATTTCCTTCTAACGCATCAAATTTAAAAACAAATTAATAAAAAATTTAAGTAAAAAAAATTAATAAAAAATATTTGTTATTATTTTATTTTTTTGTTAGATAGTAAAAACATTATAATTACTCCTGCACTTGATTGTAATGTATTAGTTTATTATAAATACTTGAGTTGAATAGCAATATTACGTACAATGAATCGAATAGGAACTGAAAATGAAACTTTGGTTGATTCTTTGTATAATCATCAGACCATGAGAGTTGAAGTGGAAAATTTTCTAAACTATTATAGAGGATATATTCCGGGAGAACTCATCAGATATATGGACAATTTCCTAGAAATCATACCTTTATATGAAGATTTGGAGTTAGTAGATTCATCAGTTCATGGTGTTCATTTTGAAAATTGTTTTAAATTGAAACAAATTACGGTTGATTCGAGTGTTATGTGTAATTGTAAATTATTTGATCTACAAAAATATAGAATTGTTGCTAATATACATATGTTTTATAAGTATGTAGGTATATGATTAACACTAAAAATAAATAAATGTTTTGTTTTTAAATAATGTGATTAACATTTTATACTGATAACAAATAGTATTAGGGATATTCATATATACCGCAGTAAATGAATTTTATTTATTAAATACTAGCAAAAAATCACAGACTCTCGTAAACGGCCCTAATGTGGTTTAATTCATATTGTATTAACCCTCTAATGAACACATTAAATGTTACGACTTCACTTCAACAAAAATAACACCCACCACGACTTTACTTTAAGCAAAACCGAACCCCCACCACGACTTCACTTTAAGCAAAACCGAACCCCCACCACGACTTCACTTTAAGCAAAACCGAACCCCCCACCAAACCGAACCCCCACCCCAACCCCCCCCCTTTCCAAAAAAAAAATCTGGGGACATAAAAGACCCCACATGAGCAGTAAAGGAATAATTTTATGTTTAACATAATTTGCGGTAAATACACATTAACCCTTAAATACACTTCGCTAAGTTAAACCCCTCCAACCCCCTTACCCATAAAAAATAAAATCTGGGGATATAAAAGACCCCACATGAACAGTAAAGGAATAATTTTGCGGTTTTGATTGACAGGGTTGCCAGAGTGAAATTTTTATTGGATTTGCTAGATTTACCATACAAAACTAGTACAAAATTTTTGCACCCTGCACCTGTTTCCAGAACTCTCATTACACACCTACTCAAACAACTATTCAAGTTGTATTTTACCTAAGTACTTAGATAATAATACATTTTTTTGTTTTTTGCGTGTAGGCATATTTTTTTATAACACTCATTTTTAGTTGGTATATTTAATTGCTATTAAGTGCCTAAATGATTTATTACTGCATTTTTTCAGTAATCAGTAAAAAAATACTGGTTACTGCAATTTTTTTCAGTAATCAGTAAAGCGTTACTGGTACTGCAATTTTATTTCAGTAATCAGTAAAACATTACTGGTACTGCAATTTTATTTCAGTAATCAGTAAAACGGTACTGGTTACTGTAATTTTCTTTCAGTAATCAGTAACAGTTTACTAGTAATGAAAATTTCGTTGCAGTAACCAGTAAATTTTTTTTTTACTGAAATTTACTGGTACTGCAGTATGCCCATCTATGAAAAAAATTTTCCTACCCGAAAAAAGGGCATCCGGTGACTTATAAATAACAAATATGTCCATTTATCACCTTTTTTGCTCAATAACTGGATTACAAATCCACAAATAGGCTGTTTTTCTCTTTATAAACTTTAGTTTGCATGAAAATAAAATTCCGATTCATATTATGGCTGTTCTTACATAGAAAATATGATATTTTTATGTTATCTATGCATGGAAACAAAATTTAGAACATATTCATTTGTAATCCAGTTATTGAGCAAAAAAGGTCAAAAATGGTGACAAAAAAAAAAAAAAATAAAAATCGAAATTTTTATTTTCATGCAAAATAAAGTTTATTAAGAAAAAAAAACAGCATATTTGTGGATTTGTAATCCAGTTATTGAGCAAAAAAGTGAAAAATGGTGAGAAATGGGTATTTTTGCGACTTTTTTTGGGAAGGATTGTACCGATTCTTGTTCTCCTATTCAATATCTACAACTTTGACCCAGACACAAAAGAGATATTCTGTACGTTATACCGAGATATAGCCGTGTTAAAATATAGAAAAAGTGCTAAAAATCCGCCTTGAAAAAAAAAAAATTGGAATGGCCATTAAATTATTAGTGTAGCCAATTTGACAAAACAAATGATGCAGAAGTTCTTATTTTGGGGCTACTTTCACGTGCAAATTCCAGAATTGAGTTCCAAAATCATGTGTTGAAAAATGTTGTATTGTGTTTGTCTCTAATGCTTGTGCGCTAGTGTGCATGCATTTCCGTAATAAACGTGGTACTGGCTGGTTTCCAATGTTTGTTTATTGTTAAAATGCAAATATTTAAATTATTTCATTAATTTTTATAAACATAAATTATTTTATGAACACCAAAACCACTTACTGTACTACTTCAATTCAGCAAAAAAAAAAAAAAAATCTATTCCTTCTCGCACTTTCTTTAAAAAACACTTGAATATTTTTCATAGTTTTCTTATTTTATAATAAAACCGTTTGCATTCATGTTTCTAATTATTTTTCTAATACGACGTGTTCAATTCACTCATCCATTTTATACTGAAACAATAAGAAATAATACACAAATACTGAGAATTTTGATTATCAAAATAATGTTTTTATACTTTAATAAATACAACAAAACAAATTTGTAAAGAAAATGTATTTTGTCAAATCAAAATAGCAAAATTTTTAACTCAAATCTCAATTTGAACTAAATATTAGTTAAAAACTTGCAAAGTTGGATTCACTAATTTTTCTACCAACTTTTTTATATAAGTGTATGGTTTCTTGCGAAAATATTCTTAACATTTCCTGTAGACTACGCTTTTGCTATACTATTTTTCATGACAAAAATTTACCCACCCTACTGCGTTCATCGAAAATTAATCTATGTACTATGAATAATAAAGGTATTCATGTCAAAAATGTTTGTCTTCTAAAAAGTGTAAAATTTTTCAAAAACACAGCAACAAACACTAAGGCCGAGTTTTTAGGATGTAGATTATCTTTAAACTTAGATTAACCACATTTTTAAATGGAATACTGCTTCTGAAATGTGGTTTATTAAGTTTTATTATAATAAAGACCAAAAATTTAAGCAAGATGAAATGGTTCCGACAAATTTTTGTTAATAATTTTGGAAATGGCAGACAAAATTCGTTACCGGTGTAACTAAACCAGGTTTTACTGACATCCCAAAAACTCGGCCTAAGAGAATAATTTCCCACACATGTTGTGAAATTGTCTGGTTCAAAGCGATTGCGAAATTGTGATGATAAAAATTACTCAAAACATATGGTTTGTGCAATATTTTATAGCATTGCCAGCATTGACAAATTTTAAAAATAGTATTAAAAAATGCAACTCTAAATAAACAAAAAAAACTTATAAGTACTTGGCAAAAAAATTAATTAAAAATAATAAAAAAGTGGTAAAAAAATGCAAATAAAGGGTAAAAAAACATCATAAAAGTGGATCAATGAAGTACTCTCATAATTCTTAATGTTTTGTCTGCTAATCGAGATTTTAAGGTATGCCAAAATATGGCTTTTCTTGGAAAGCTAATATTGAATTGTTTGTTTTTCTAAGTATCCTTCAGCTCAAATCTATTAAAAACATTTTATGAAGAAACGAAGGGAGATCCTTTTTTGGTTATTGAGAAAGAGATGTGTTATCTTTAAATTTGATGCGGAAATGCAGAAAAATGGAGATATTATACAGCTGCTTACATTCTCGCAATCATAATTGATCAAAAGAGGCGCTCACGCCAGTAATAGTGGAATTTCACAATTTGCCATTTTTTAAAGAGGAAATTTCTGACATGTATACTAGAGTGGGTCGATTTAGCAATCGATATTGGGCATCGATTTTTCGATAGCTTTTGGCATGAAGAAAAAAAAGTTCCACCAAGACATATCAAAAACATCATTTTCGAGGCGACCAAATTTCAAATTTTTGAGTTTTTTTTTCTATCAACTTTTATTGTTAACGTTTTTTAGTACTTAATAAAAAAAAAATCGGCTTATTTAATTTTTTTTTTAAATATTACCTTTCCAAGGTGAAATTGTTCGCTAAAAACGATGGCGATAGCAGTTTTTTCCAAAAAAAAATTATCATATGAGCGCGTGAGAATAGCAGTACGACTGAGAGTACTATTTTTTTGATACTGTGCTATATGTACGATTTCCTCAGTCGTATTTCTATTCTCAAGCGCTCATATGTTATATTGTATAGTATGTGGCAATGCATATTTGTATGTCACCTTGGAAAGGTAATATTAAAAAAAAAATTAAATCAGTCGATTTTTTTAATACCTACTAAAAAAACCTTAAAAATAAAAGTTGAGAAAAAGTACAAAATTTAAATTTGGGAGACTCGAAAATAATTTTTTTTATATGTCGTAGTGAAACTTTTCTTTTCCTCATGCCAAAAGCTCTCGACAAATTGATGGCACAATATCGACAAATTTTTGTCCCTACAAATCGGCAAACTCTAATGTATACCCTTAATATAAAAATTTGTTATTTTTTTTTAATTTGAAAAAAAGGTATTTATTCATATAAATGTAGGAATTAGGTAGGGAAATATACATATTTTAATATTGCTTGATTTCAAGAAACGCACTCTAGTATACAGAAAATTATAAATTATTTACTTCAACTCTACCTTAAATATATGTTTTAAAATTTAAAGACTTCAAAATCTACAATTCTTAATGATAGTTAATAGACTTCAATACATAAATGTCCCCTTATTAATATTTGGGTGAGTGAGTGTGTGCATTGAATGTGCAACAAATTGTGTGTGATTTTATGTAACATAATGTTTTCTACCACTTACAATGATGATAAATGTAGTATAAGCCACTACGGCGACATTTACACACTAATACATATTAATAATATACCAAAAATTGTTATACAAAGTGTGTAGTAGCAGTCGTCGTCTGACTCACAAAAAGATAGTTTATGTTACTTTCTATTTTCTATATGAAATATGGAGTTAAGGATTTATCGTAAAATATAAAGTTTTGTACAAATAATTCTTTTCACTTCTAACTTTTTACTTATTTTTAAAATATTTGCGAAGAGGAAAATATATTTTCTCATTACTTGAAAATGTTTATGCTTAATTTTGCATGTATATTAACATTTTCTTAATTGCTGGCAACATTTTTTTTTTGCTATTTTTTCTGCCTCCATTAAATACTTTCTTTACGATCTAATTTCAGTTCCAGGTTATAACAGGAATTTAATCTGTTCCAAGCAAAATAAACGTTTTTATGACGGTTCCTTTTTTTATTTGTTACTTAAAACGTCTCTGAACTGATGTAACGATTAGTATTTTCTTAAACGTTTAACATGTTTTTGGCACTAACTTCCTTGTTTTTAATGTGCAGTCACTTAACAAAATACAAGCAGCAGAGAAGAACAGACTTATAGTCGTATTTTAAAGTTTTAATTATAAAAAAAAAACGGCGTAAGAATGCTTTTATGATTAGATTCAGTTTGGTGAAAAATTTTATATCCCAAATAAACTAAATTTTTAATAAATTATAATTTTGAAATGGGAGCAAATATAGCATGACCGAAAATTTGAAAAAATACATATTTTATTTTGACAAGTTTTTATATCGGTCGGCAATTTTCTCAATATTTCGGCATGCATATTTTCATTGAAAACGCAGTTTTTCTGAGCAGTTTTGGCTCAATACCGTGCAACTAAATCTTAAATTTTTCAATTCATTTTTGAAATCTAAATTTCATTTCAGTATAAATATGTATTCTATCTTCTAAAGGGTTTTTCAATAAGGGCGGGTCGATGTTGAAATAGAATAAAACAAGCAGAGTGCGAGGTATTAACGAAAGTTTTTTTTTTTTTTTATCGAAAAACCGGTTTAAGACATCGCTCATATTCCGTTCTGTAGAAAACCCCTCAGTTTATAAGGAATATTTTCTAAAAAAATCTACAATTTTTTATTTAAACATAGAGATTTTGTGAAGTTTTTTTTTAATTCTCAAATTTTAAAGAATGTTTATATAGAAAAATTGAAGGAAAAATTTTTTTTTAATAAAAAATTTTTCTTAAATCTGATCGGTTTTCTACAGCAAAACCAAACTTTCAGTTTCTCAGTTTCTGAGAAATTTTTTATACAGAAAAAGCCTTGAATTTTGATTAATTCTTATTTGGAAAGTCTGTACGAGGGTGAGGCTTTATCCTTTAGAAAAACTCTCAGATTCGAAGTAGTTTTTTTTTTTAAATCCTTTAGATTCCAAAAACTTTTGCTACACTCAGTGCAAGAAGTTTCATCATAGTGATGAAGCTGTTGAAGAGTTTTATGATGAAGAGTTTCTTAAAAATGTATAACGAATGTTTTATAAATCTGCATCATTTCCTAAAATAGTTTCATAAGCCGTGTGTACATATATTTGAAATTTAGAATTTACATTTGAAATTTAAAAATCATAAAAAGAAATTAAGATTTTTCATTTGAAATTAAAAATTATAATTTGTTATTTAGATTTTCTTTTTTAAATTCAGAAATTATCATAATATCAATTGAAGGTCAGAAATCCTTATCAGTTTATGTGCTTTTAATTTTGCATGGAATTTTGTGAATATAATTTTAGTTTTCCTAAATTTCTGTTTCAAATCTTAATCTCAATTAAATTCCAAATAAAATTCTTACATAAAATTTTTTTTTTTTTTCTGATTTTTAATGAAAACGAATATCAATTGATATTTTCTGAATTTCAATTTGAAATTCTGGGTTTGAATTGATATATTTTGAATTACAACTGAAAAAATAATGAGTTTAAAAAATAATGTACTAAAAATAAGTTTTCGTCACTGGCTGTAGCTTTTATTGTATTTGTACGCTATCATAGACAATTTTTCATTTTATAAAAGTTTATGAATTTGCTTCATCGTATTTGAAATATATGTTTTCAATTTAGTATATGTTATAAGGTGTATATAATTTGATACAATTGTTGAGAAAAACTAGAGCCTGTTTTTATAAAATCCTATCCAACAATATTAAATTATATATAATTCAATACAATTATATATAATACCAAAAAATTTGTATGGGGACAAGATTCGGATGAAATTTTATCTACTATACATCCAAATTGTACAAATTTGTATCCAATTGTATCGAATTCGACACTATTTGATGTATTTTAGATACAATTATATGTTCTCATTTTTCGGATCAAATTTGATATTATCGTATATCTAATTTATAAATAAATTGATGTTGCCGCATGTTTTTTTTTTTTACTTGGGCATTTAAAAATTCACTGATTCTTATAACTTTTTAATATGGTCAATATATTCCTATGGGACAAAAATCATGCTCTGAATATTCTTCCTATCATAAAAAAGATCTCAGATAGATTTTCCCTTTAGAACACGTGTTTGCAAAACAAAAATTTAAGATTCAGAGGACTTGTTTTATAGAAAATCATTCAGGTTTTGAGCAAAATTTTCCTATGGAAAGGCATTTTGATTCTGACTATTTTGGTATAAAAACCGCAGGTGCTGACTATTTTTTTCGATAAAAACCTCAAGGATTGTGGAAACATTGCGCTCATTTACTTCAATAACGTCATAACTAAAAAATTCTGATTTTGTAAAAAAAGGGGTTTAAATTTTTCAATTTACTCTCACCTTGAAGAAAAAAATAATGGCATAATTTCTCTCAAGAGGTTAGTATACAATATATCAATACGACTTTTTTACACAATATGATACGTGATATAACGAATAATTTTGCGTCATTAACTCAAAAATCATGTTTTTTGAGTTGTGACGTTCTTGAAGTAACTGAGCGATTTTTTCTATATAAAAAACCTAAAGGCCAGCGTTTCCACAAAACTTTGATTTTAAGGTTTGCTTAACGATTTTCAGTGTAATTTAAATTTTTGTTTAAGGAAAAACTATCAAATATTTTAAAGTTTTTATTTTATTATTTAGCACCCTTTAAAATGAAATATTGTTCCTGCCGGATATTGTATTTTGTTATTATGCCTATTGCTTTATAATGGCGATTGTTCTTCTTACGGAGAAAGTATTGTATACTTATTGTTCTTGAGTTGTTAGATGTTTTGTTTGAATTTGTATTTGTTTCCAATTGTATTGTATTTCTAACGTGTTTTATATATCGTTGTTTTATATCATAGTCGTGTTTTTTTTAGTATTTTTTTAACTTTTTTTTGCCATTGTTATTTGAGTAATTTTCACATTAAGTTGTACAATGGCCCCGGGACAAAGCTAGGAATAAAAACAATACCCACACTAGGGCGGGTCAATTTTTTTTTCGAAAAATCGCATATGCGGAAAATGTTTTACGGATCATTTTGAGAAACTTTGCTTAAGAAAGTATGGGTCTAAAACCGATTTGGATGCCGCGATTTTTAAGGGGAAATTTAGTTTTAGGTAGTATAAAAAATTGTATCAAATATGTTTACATAGACGTAAATTACATGTACAAAACTTATATTTTTAGCTTTTTGACAATAATTGGAAGGTTTAATTTTTTGAAAAGTGGTACAGTGGTTTCCCGGTATTACGAACGATATAACACATTCGATTTTTACGATCGTGACATCCGCGCAATCAGCGAGTAAAAACCTTGAAGAGTGTAAAAAAAAAAATTTCCTCTGTATATTAAATTAATGAAATTTTCGCATTTGAAAACGCAAAAATGTAATATTTATCAATTCGCAAACTTTAAGAGTACTTTTATTTTGAAATAAAATTTTACACATGTTTTTTCTTTAAAGGAATTGAAAAACTTTTTTGAAAACTATTCTGAAGTTTTAAAAAAGAAATCGCTTCCAGCGTTAACGAAAGTAAGACCAGAGTAGAAAAAAATTTAAGAAAAAAGTGTTAAAAGATAGGCTCGTTCGTTAAATTAAAAAATCGCTTGAACAAGTGGTGCCTTTTTAACGTTTTTATTTTTATTAAAAACACTGCAGTTGCAATTTTTTTTCTAACAGTCTAGTTTTCGTTGATAAAATTTTTTAATTTTTATTCAGTAAATTTTTAAATTCATAAATAAGTTTTTATAATCAATAAACGTTTGAATCTTTAAATTTATATTCAATAAAAGGAAAACAAAACATTGTGATAAGTACTAAGATTTGTGTGATTTAAGTTCAACTACGCGAGTGAAAAAATAAAACGTTCGGCTTTTTTATTGGCTATTCGATTTTGCATTTTAAATTTATAATCTAGTAAAATGGAAAATAATTTTTCATCTTCTTCATCTGAATCTACCATATCTCATATGGCTTCCCCAGATATTTGCATTTTTGGACCACCAGAAGATTTTAGTGGCCTTAACTTACCAAGCAAGCGTGATGTATTAAAGTATTATTTCTTCTTGGGTTACCAGGCAAAAAAAGAAGGAAAAAAGTGTGCTTACAAGAACTTCACTAATGACGTGTTAAATAAATTAACTGAAATATGGAATCGACTTTTTATTGATCTTATGAATGAAAAAAGCATTTTACTAAAACTAAACCAGTTTATTGAAAAGTACCAAAGAGAAATAAAAACTAAAAGTAAATTAAATCGTTTTGTGGAATCGATTGATGATTTGTTTTTCATTGGAAAATGCAAATGTAATTTAAAAGTACATCAATGCAAATGTGGAGAAATTCCAAAAAGGTTGACATTTTTTATGCTAGATCAACACAATGATAGAAAACTGACTATTCCAGAGAATCATTCTGACCAAGTATCAACAATAACAACCTTCCTACCAGTGAGTCATGATTCGACATATCAACCAAGCCAGTTAAACATGGAGGTTGAGGAGCTTATAGAGCTAAGTGCACCATCTGAGGATGTATTAATTTCACCGAAACCACGAGCTTATACCAAAAGGTACTCGGCTTTAAATTTCGCGATGATGTGCGACAGATTCGGCATATCTGACAGAGTAGCTTCAGGTTTAGCGACAGCTCTATTTAAGGACATTGACTATAGAGATGAAACTGGAGACCTAATAATTAAAAATAAAGTCGCCAGAGAAAAGATGAAGGGACGGGAAGCAGTACGCAAGAGTCAAGCAGGAGACACCAACCTATGCTACTTTTCATTTGATGGCAGAAAAGATGACGCATTAACAATGGAAAAAATTGACGGCAAATACCACCAAAGCATGGTTAAAGAACCACATTTAGTCGTCCTTAAAGAGCCGAACTCGAAACTATTAGGATATGTTACAGTTCAAGCTGAAGATGCTTTAACAAAGCAAAGGCAGCTTGGCGAGTTTTTCAGCAAAAAAGGTTTCAGTTTTAATAATTTAATTGGTATTTGTAGTGATGGAGAAAACACTAACACAGGCGTTTCAAATGGCATAATACGGCGTTTCGAGATCGCATTGGGAAGACCATTGCATTGGTTTATATGTCTCCTACATTTTAATGAATTGCCTTTTCGTCACCTATTCGAATTTCTGGATAATTCGAAAACGAGCGGACCAAGAACTGCCAGCGGCTTAATTAGTAAACAAATTACGTGCTGTGAGAAAATGGTGGGAAAATAATTTTTCCAGAATATTTTTTTTAACATTTATTAAAAAAAGTTTAAAATTTTTTCAGAGGGTTGTTGAATTTACAGCCATTCCGCTAGAGAACATGCCACCTTCTTCATCAGACGAATGGAAGCTTGATTTATCTAATGACGTAAAGTATTTGCTTCAAATGGTTTCAGCAATATCGAATGGTTTTATTTCTGTTGACTTAGCTAACATAAAGCCTGGACCTGTAGCGCACTCCCGTTGGTTAACCAAGGCCAGCAGAATTTTACGATTGTACGTCGCAACAAGTTCACCCACTAGTTACTTAAAACTCTAGCAGAGTACGTAATAAGAGTTTATGTTCCCATGTACTTTAACATCAAATACTACAATTCTGTTATTTACGGCAGTACGCTTTTATTTAAGTTTATTCGCCTCACACAGTTTCTTCCCTTGAATGTGCGGCAAATTGTTTACTCTGTAGTTCAAAATAACTCATACTTTGCTCATCCAGAAAATGTTATGCTTTCAATGCTTTACGATGATCGTAAATCAATACGCGACCAGGTAATACAAAAAATTTTGTACTACCGTAACAAACTTTGCGATGCAGAAAAGCTTAGAGAGTACAAAAAATGTAAAATTAATTTTGACTGCTGCAATTATTTCAATATGATAGATTTAGATGATGACAGTATTTGATCAGAACCACCAATTACAAGAGATATTCCGTATGAGCATTTCAAGGAATATTTAGAATTTCAAGATCCACCACTTCCTGACCCACAAGTTCCATGCCACATTCAAGGAACTGAACGATGCGTTAAACTTTTAACCAGTGTTTCTCGGCGCGTAACGGAAAAAAAATCGTGAAAGTATTATGGCTGTGACTGATGTTAGTCGAAAAAAAAATCCACGCTTGGAAAGCAGGCAGGACTTAAAAACTTAGTTATTTAGTTCTTTTTTCAAATCTAGAAACTAACTTTGTATTAATAACAATACACTTAAAATTTATTTTATTCTTTCTGATTTTATTGCTAAATTAATAACTGCAAATAAAACAATAAATCGTAGAAAACTTAAAGGATAATTTTAGTTTTATTTCAATATATGGTCAACAAACAAAAGTATACCTTTCCCTCACACTCATAAATAAGCTATCTGTTTAAGTTTTTCTAACAAAATTTTCTATAACCTGAATATGAAACTTCCCTTTAAAAATCGCGGCATCCGAATCGATTTTACACACATAGTTTCTTAGGCAAATTTTCTTAGAATTGTTCGTATTTCATTTTTTCATTTTTTCCGTCCCATACAAATTGACCCGCTCTAACCCACACACAAACTAGATACTTAACTTTGCACTTAGTCTTTGCTTTTGTGTGGAATGAAATATAAGTGGAGATAAACGTACATAAGAACGTATTAAAAACGATTTGAGACACAGTTATTAAAATTCTTCCCTACTGTTTAAGTGTTAGCCATTAAAGCCTTAATGTGGAGTACAAAGTTATTTCGCTTAAATTAAATTTTGCGATCATTTAAAAATAAAAACACATTTACACAATTTTATTATTAAATATTTTTTCAATCCAGCCCAAAAAGCACACCAAACAGTCAGTTTTTCTGGATGTAACGGGGTCTCAACATATACTTGAGGATTATCATCACTACAAATACGGCAGTTTTGTTTATTGACGTATCCATTTAACCAAAAGTGAGCTTCAGCGCTAAATAAAATTCGCAAAATTCGTGCGCGATACGTATTTCGAACAGAACCATGATTTTCAAACTAAATTTGCACAATTTCGAAGCGTTGTTCAGGCGACAGTCTATTCATAATGTCAAACCAAACTAAGCATAAATCACTTAACAACTGACAAAATGGCCGCCAGTTAAAAAAGTGTTGCCAACTTAAAATTATATACCTGTATAAAAAACACCCTTTATGTAAAATACTAAATAACCACGTACTATTAATTTAGCAGAAAACTATAAATAATGCTAATAACAGATAATTACCGATAATATTCTTTGGATAAAATTATTTGGGTAACGGTATTATAAATAATATGGTTTTTCGATTAATTCGGTAGATGTATTTGAAGAGCAACGGCAGAACATTAAAAGAGTTTTTAATCGATAACAGTATTTTAGCAGTATTGCCTGCCAACAATGCTGCCACCTTACCAACTGTTATCGTTTACATTTTTCGAATTCACCAGTAAAGTCTAATGTGCGAATACATATTTAATTGATTCAAATATCGAGCAAGTTTGAAACGTTCACACTGGATGTGACCAAATTATAATAAATTGGAATTTTAAATTTAGATTTTGGTAAGTGGAATAAACAATATATTTCTCATATGTTATTGGGTTATAAAAGCCACTTGTTATACCACACCAAACTTAAGTGGAATAAATTTATAAATTAATATACAGCAGTCGTTTGAAAAAAGGCAATAACACAAATTTTGAATTTCACCGCTTACAACAATTATGTTATTCAAATTGATGAGCATCTTTGTAAAACAGCTGTAGAAAATAATTTGGAGTGCTTTTAGTTTTATGGCAGTAGTAAACGTGTTAGCGTGTGATAGCCATTTGCAAAAGTTGGAAAAGTTAATGAAATTATGTTAAATGGGTTTTTACAAAAGAATTGTAAATTCCCATTTAAAAACCAATATAAATATAAGAGCGACTCACCAAAAAAAGTGCTCGATGTACCTTCCTAAAAATGTACCTTGGACTTTTCTAAGATGACATTTAAAATATTTCGGCTCCAGCTTTGACCTCTCGTGAGCTGGACCATTTTGAAAATGGGTCTATTTTTGCATATTTTGTTAATTTGAGAATCTGTTTCCTTACCAAAATATACAATATGGGTATCATAAGAAAGGTTTTTTTTAAGGCGCGTCCAACTGTATATACAATTTGTCCAAGGACGATAATCAGTGTCCTTTTTTTAAGGATATTCTGTAAAAAAAACGGTTTTTGAATTTTTTGTTCGGGGTTGTTTGTAATAAAAATGCCAAATTAACATATTTTAATCTTTAGTCAATTTAATTAAATTCGTGCTAGTTCGTGTTTTGGCAAAAATGCAATGGGATAGTAACTCTTCGTTTTAAATAGGGCAATATGGGTATCAAATTTTTTCTTTTGCCAAGTACATCATCTTTGTATGTAAATAATTTAGATTTTTTCAAATTAGATGCATTTTACACGGTGCTCTGGAATATATATAAATGCAATTTTGTGGTAACTCTAATATGATAGCGGATTTAGTTTCTAGATCATGTGTGGATGAAAATAGGACTAAAAAAAAAAAAAAAAAAAATGATTCACGACTTTTTGGCGGCATATTTTTTTCTCAAATTGCCGCCAAAATATCGTGGATCATTTTTTTTTTCTTTCTTTAGTCCTACTTTCATCCATACATGATCTAGAAACTAAATCCGCTATCATATTAGAGTTACCACAAAATTGCATTTATATATTCCAGAGCACCGTGTAAAATGCATCTAATTTGAAAAAATTTAAATTATTTACATACAAAGATGATGTAGAGCACATCCGTTTGTAGTTGATTGTCCTGTGTTTCGCACAACGCATTACAGAGAAAATTCGTTTTTTAGTCGAACGATTCGTATGTGGAACAAACTTCCCGCAGAAGTCTTCCCTGTTACTTACAATTTAGAAAAATTTAAATCAAATATCCACAAACACTACTCCCTCTTTCCTCCTTCCCATACCTTATTTTCCTGATCAATACAATGCACTGCATGAGTAGGGGGCATCCCCTGAGTATTGGTTAAATTATAAAAAAAAAAAAAAAAAAAAAAAACGAAGAGTTACCACCAATTGCATTTTTGTCAAAACGCGAACTAGCACGAGTTTCAAAAAAAGCAGAGACCCGTATTTAATTAAATCGACTAAAGATTAAAATATGTTAATTTGGTATTTTTATTACGAACAACCCGGAACCAAAAATTCAAAAACCGTTTTTTTTTTTAAAGATTATCCTTAAAAAAAGGACATGGATGATCGTCCTTGGACAAATTGTATAGCCAGTTGGACGCGCCTTAAAAAATCCTTTCTTAAGATACCCATATTGTATATGTTGGTAAGGAATCAGATTCTTTAATTAACAAAACATGCAAAAGTGGACCTTTTTTCAAAATGGTCCAGCTTACGAGAGGTCAAAGCTAGAGCCGAAATATTTTAGATGTCATCATAAAAAATACCAATGTTCATTTTGAGGGGGGTACACCTTGAACGAATTTCGCTTCCATACAACTTGAGTCGCTCTAATATACATATGCATCCATTTATGAACATGTATGAACTCTCCCATGTTCATATATGAAGTAATTCGAGGTCATTCATGTCCATATACCACCATATATGATTCATACATGTTCATTAGAGTTCATATGTGATCATATATATTAATATTATCTCAATTTTCGTTAATGTACACTAGGGCGGCATTACGTTGTATGAAGAAATTTCATCTTTTGATTATCGCTTAGCCCTGGACGGATTATTGTGACACTTGGTCTAAAACTACTATGGTGAAAATTTGAGCTGAATCGGATGACTCTAAGCTGCGGCGACTAGAGGTCAAAGTTCAGATTTTTAGAAATAATGTGTTTTTAACTATTTTTGCCTGAAGAAATCGTTATTTTTCATACGATTTTAAAAAAAAATAAGTGAAATTGTTGTAGTGAATATTGTAAATACTAATCTGAAATTGTTTATGAAAAAATTAACCCTTTTGTGTCGTCGGCCTAAAATGACCCATTTTTTTAAACACAATTTGAAACCATTATCGTCTGAAATATGATAAATAAGCAACTATTTTAAACTATAGTCTGAACATTTGTTTGGAAAAAATTAACCCTTTTAGTCTTGGAGGTCGAAATGACCAATTTTTTATCTTATATTAAAGATTGGTGTTTAGGATGAACTTTAACGATGTTTGTCTCATTTACTTTATTTAATGAACTCAGAGTATAACAATTTGTTTGTGAAACATAAGTATGGACAAAAAGCTATTTGTAAGGACACAAATCAATTGTAAGTTTAGTTCATAGTTTGACATTCAGTCATGAACTGACCATAATTTGTACAAGCGTATCAAATTTGACATTCATGTGACCGAACATACCACACACCACGAATAACTCTGTTTTATTTTACTTTAACGAGCAATAAGCGTATAATACATGTAATTCGGGTTTTCCCCTGTTTAGTTTAAAATCATAACAAATACAATTTTTGTTTATAGTAAAAATGAAAACAAACAAAAGAAGCTAATCAAACCCACTATTTTTATTAATTTAAAGTGATTAACAGTCGCGTAAAGTGTGTCTCAAGTGATTTTTTTGTAATTTCTATAAATTTAAATATGCCACAATTAAGAAGTGAAATTTACTTAATTGGTCACCAAAAAAAACAAATAACTGGTAGTAAGCTTCCATCAAAATTAGATTGTCTTAGAGTTTTATTTTATAATTTAAGAACTAAGAAGTTAAATCTCGTAAAAAGTGCTCGCATAGCTATAAAGGGGTGCTCAATTTTTTGGGAAAAGGCCCGTATTCCTGTCATGACAAGAACAAACGCAGAAAATAAATTAGTGACCCTGTATAATGAGTGGAAGCAGTTATCGAAAAATAAGTTTAAAGATTTTGATAATTTTAAACAAAAGAGAGAATCTTGGAAAGATTCACTGGATGATTTGTTCGATATGGCTCATGCGGATGCACTAAATCTAATAAAAATCGAGGAAGACAAGCAGTTTTTGATTCAACAGAGATTAAAAGGCCGTCAAGGGTGTATGATAGGTATTGATGTAAACTTAAAGAAAAGTGAAGAAAAACGCGAAAAACGTAAACGTGATGCCGAACTTAGAAAACAACAGTTTCTGGAAGCTCCATCAACCTCACAAGGTAAATATATATTAAATTATACCAATTTAACCCAAACTTCACCCTCATAAAAAACGAAAGATTTCAACTTAACAAAAATTTGGATGCCAAAACCGAATTCATTGGGTGCCATAGAATTTGGGGCTGTGGCAACCGAATTTTCGAGGTTGCAGTAATCATTAAAAATTGGTTGAGACAACCGACTTTTATATAAGAGTCTGTTAAATGGAAAAATCTTATGGGTTACAAATAGGTTCATTGCTTAAGATAGCAAAATTTTGTTTTTAACATAACTTATTAAAACTGATTTTAACAGATTGTATTGCCTACGATTCTTTATGTTTGGATGAGTCAGATGACGATGAATCCACTCAGGATGGCGATATTGTTTTAAATGCACAAACAGAGGATAATGTCACAAAACCAAAAACAAAAAGAGGTTGCAAAGAAATTTTGACACCAAGGCTAGCAGCTGTTTTGGATAAATTAAAGATAAGTTCCAGAGATACAGTTCATTTACTAGTTGCTGTTCTGTATGCAGTTGGGCTAAGCTCATCAGAATTTACTATAAACCGTAATTCAATCCGTCAACAACGGGATGCGTTACGAAAAGCAAAGAGCACGAATATTGTATCAACGTTTAAACAAAACTCACAACCATTAACAATTCACTGGGATACCAAACTTTTGCCTAGCGTAACAGGAAAACCCGAAGACCGTCTCGCAATAATAGCAACTGCACCAAATATAGAACAGGTTTTAAATATTCCTGATATACCATCAGGAACTGGCTTAGAAATTGCATCTGCCGTCTATGATACTCTTGAAAAACACAATATTTTAGATAAAACGGAGGCCTTTGTATTTGATACAACTGCGTCAAACACAGGTAAATTTAGAGGAGCCTGCAATATTTTAGAAAAGCGAATCGGACGAGACATTTTATTCCTTGGCTGCAGACATCACATTTTGGAAATAGTGTTAGCAGGTGTATTCGAGGAAGAAATGGGACCTTCTACTGGCCCTGAAATCAATATATTTAAAAAATTTAAAAAGCACTGGCCTAACATAGCACAAAATAAATTTTTGACGGGATTTACATATCCACGTTTTAAAAATATTTTAGGTGATGAAAGTGATGACATTTTGAGCTTCGCAATCCAAAAAATTAAGGAGAATTTTCCACGGAGTGATTACAAAGAGTTTCTTGAGTTAATTATTATTTTCTTGGGTGGAATTCCTCCCCGCGGATTGACATTTTCAAAACCAGGAGCTATGCACTATGCAAGATGGATGGCAAAAGCCATTTATTGCTTAAAAATTTTAATCTTTCGGGATCAATTCCCTGAAATAACCGAATCTGAAGTAAATGGTTTACTGGAAGTTTCTGGATTTATTATTAAGTGTTACTCGAGATTCTGGTTCAATGCAGACAAAGCAGAACAAGCGCCTGTAAATGATTTAGAATTTTTAAGAAAATTGGAGAGCTACAAAACTATTAACACAAAATTAGCAGAAAAAGCTATATCTAAATTTATAAATCACTTATATTATTTAAATGACGAATGTGTGGGTTTTGCTTTATTCGATGATAGGATTGACGACGAATCGAAAGCCAAGTTATCTGAAAAGATGTGCTTGAGTTATGTTGAAGAAGAAAATAATGAAGAAGGTAGCGAAATTTTGAAAAAGCTACATATCAGGCAGGAAAATATAACAACATTCATTGAGAGAGACAATTCATCAATTCTCTATTACTTATTCTCCAAAAACACTAAAAGGCTTCTGAAAAGGTTTAAGATTTCAACAGATTTCTTAGATAGAGATCCAAGTACTTGGAATGAGTTGGAAGAATATAGAAAAGGAAAGGAAATTATTCAAAACTTAAAAATTATTAATGATTGCGCCGAAAGAGGAATTAAACTAGTTCAAGATTACCACGAAAAAATTACAAAAAATGAAGAGCAGAGGCAATACTTGTTTAAAGTAATAAAATGTTAATTCTACTTCATTCAAAATTATTAACTTGGTTTTCTGTTTTACTTTTCAGGTTGTACAAAATTATAGACAACAATATTCAAAAGAAGCTAATTTAAAAGACTTAAGAAATGATTATAATTAAGTAATATGATATACCACCTGTTATTCAAAAAATACAAAATGTAATTTTAAAATTTGTACTTCAAAAAACTACTTTTGTTTTCAAAAAAATCATTTGTTTTTCAAAACATAACATAATACTTTTTGTACCTTGTAATTTGTAGTATTTGAACTTAAAACTACTATTTACGTGTTTTTGGATAAGTATATCAAAAAAATTTTGACAATAGTGGTTTTGAGTTGTTTTCTAAACATGGGTCATTTTGACCCCCATGACACAAAAGGGTTAATTTTTTTTGATAGATTTCAGATTACTAGTTAGAATATTCACTACAACAATTTCACAAATTTTTTTTCAAAATCGTATGAAAAATAACGATTTCTTCAAGCAATTACAGTTAAAAATACATTAAATCGAAAAATCTGAACTTTGACCTCTAGTCGCCGCGGCTTAAAGTCATCCGATTTAGCTCAAATTTTCACCATATTAGTTTTAGACCAAGTGTCACAATAATCCGTCCAGGGCTAAGCGATAATCGATATTTTTTTTTTTAATGCCACCCTAATGTACACATATGAACATTTTTTGATTCCTTATATGAACATATAAGAATTGTTTATGAACACATATGAATCATATATGGATGCATGTAGACATGTATGAAGTACGTGTGTTCATGTACGGATCCACATATGTCGATTTTTAATAGGGTTATTAGTTAAAACTCCTTGAATTATAGTGGATTAGAGTTATGTCGTTCATGAACGAACTAGTTCAATTGAACGACTCACTCAATTGAACGATATGACTCGTTCACCAATATTCGATCTTGTAGTTCAATCGTTCATTTCGTTTAATCGTTTAATTAAAACTGCTCTATTCAATTAAAACTGCTTGTAAGAGCAATTACTTTTTTTATGAAATAGTAGTAACATTGTTTCAAATTAGGAAAAGCAATTATAGTCATACACTCACAATATTTTTCCGTAAAGACTACTGAATATACACATTAAATTAACTGAAAATCAGTTAAAAACAGGACTACTTACTTTTCGTTTAAAACAATTGTATTTTTTAGTTTATTTTCAACTATTGAAAAATTAATTGACGAAATCCATAAAAACAGTAGATTGTTTTCGTTTATTTGAATACTCAATATAATGTAACAACTTTTTGTTTTGAATAGAAAATTTTAACTGAATATTTTAACTATTACGGAAAGTCCGCTTTTTTGTTTATTTTTTTTTGTTAAATAACAGACAGAACGTTAAAAAATATATTTCTTTGGTAATTTAACTGTATATTCCATTGAAACAACTTTACCGATTAAACTTTTAAATAACTGTTGATTTTTTATGGAAAAGTTCTTGTGAGTGTACAAATAAAATGTTTTTTACACAAAATTAATAAATTTTTGTTAGAAAAGTTGAAATTTTATAACACTTTTTGTCTATGTACAGTAAAATTTGTGAAAAAACTCCTAAAACATGAATAGTTAAAAAAATTTATATAATTTAAAACTGTAAAATTGCATTTTTCGAAAAATTCGCGGTCAAAACGCAGTAAAAATTTTTAGTAACATTTCTTTACAGGATGATGATTGCTTCGCATATTGTACAAAAATCTGCATATTTTGTGTATGTGAGTACAATATGTATGTATGGATGATTAAATCAACTTCTACAAAATCATTTGCAATGAATCAAACAACTAGATTAAGATCATTCAATTATTTATACATTTATGTGTTCGTTCATACATGCAACTTGTGCGCCACTACCACATTAGATTTTGTGTGTTTTTATATAAACAAGAGATGGTCACGTGAGTGAATTTTGACTCACACTTACTCAAGCTGACGTGAGTAAATGCAGATTTTACTCAGACTAACGTGAGTACAGTGAATCACTCATATTCACGAAGTAAAATCTTACCGGAGAAAAATAAAATGTTAAAATGGCTCTTTGAAATAACCCTTATTAAATAACCCCTTAAACAAAAATTAAAAAACTCCCCAAAAATGGGGATTTATTTACATACGAAATAATACCCCAATTTTAAAAATGAAATAAAACCCCAACGAAATGAAATAAATCCCCAAACGGGAATGAAAAAACCCCCCATTTTTTGGGGATTTATTTCATTATGATTTTAAACTAAATAAGTCTCCATTTTTAAACTCAAAATTGTACATATAGCCATACATAAGTTCATATATTTTAAATTCTCATAATTTTTTTACTTCCAAAACAGATATTTTTAAATATAAACCTGAATATAGTCTTCAACTGTATTGCGACAATAAGGGCATACGGTGGCATGACATAACGTCCAATGACATAATATCCATGGATGTTATGTCACTCCAACAGTGTCATAATGTCCATGGACTTTATGACACTCTGCAATGTGACATTATGTCCACAAATGGAATAACATAAAGTCCATGGACATTATGCCACTTTTTGGGTGACATAAGATCCATAAACATTATACTCCAGTGTGGAAACGGATCAGTAATTTTGAAGTTTCTTTTGTGTCGCACGCAGAAAAAACTTTATTTCGCGAAAAAAACCCCTAAGGGTTTTAAATCAGATGTCGAATCCGTTGAAATCTTATATTTTTAAGACATCAAGTAATTTGTAAAAACAAGTTTTTCTGTGTGGAGGCCTTCGGCGCTCTTAGGGATTTTTTTTTCCGAAATAAAGTGTTTTCTGCGTGCGATCATACGATTTATAAATTTAGTTTTATTTTGTGATATACTACTAAAGAATATTTAAAAAAATTGTATTGATATACTAAATATTATTAATCTTTTTATTTTAAAAAGTCCGGACGCTATGCCACATTTGAAAGTGACATAATATCCAAAAAAAATAATGTCCATGGACATTACGACATTTTCCAAATTGTCATAAAGCCCATTGTCATTATGACACTTTTCGAGTGACATAACGTCCATGGACATTATGTCATTGGACGTTATGACATGCCACCAGGGCTTACAGGCATTTCGCCTTACAGCCTGGCAGAAATAAAATCTAAAAATATAGGGATTCGAAACTTTTTTTATTACACAACCAAAACATTAATTTCACAAATTAATTTTCTACTCCAACAATCTATATAGAGAAAATTTTTTTCCACATCAATAACGAAATAACTCCCCAAAAATAATTACTGGGGAATTATTTAATTTTGAAATTTTGGGGACTTATTTCATTACGAAATAAATCCCCAAATTAAAAAAGGAAATAAATCCCCAAAAGTGGAAATAACTCCCCAAAATGTCGTTGTTGTTGTCTTCTATATACATTTTTGGGGACAAGAACATTATTTCTTCGAAAAAAATTAAGGAATGTTTTTATTAGAAGCAAAATTGGTAAATTTCTACTCACGAACACTCACTCCAGCAAGCTTTTGACACACTCACTCACGAAGAATTTTTCACTCACGTTCACGTAAAATAAGATATCACTCACGCGTGATTCATGTGAGTCAGGCTCATCTCTAATACCTACTACGTTTTGTTCATATGAAATAAAATACAAATGAATATTCCAATCACAAATTAGTACTGATAATAAACATTGACACATGATAGAAATGATGAGTAGTAGTTGTAGAATTTAAGTAGAATATGAATAATTTATTAATTTTAAGATGTATAAAATACCAGTGCCACTAAATAAACGTACATAACATAATTCAGTTAAATTACACTAGTCTACAGCATTACACGAGACTGATATTTTATTATGCTTTTAGTTCTATTTACATCGGAAATTAAAAGAATTTTTTATGGAGTTGTTTTTGAATTCTTTTTTATAGCTAACTTAACTAGTTTTTACCTACACTGGTAATAATCCATGTATAATAATACGAAAAAAAAGTCAAAATAACAAAAACTTTCGTAAAATACACGAGCATTTTTTCATTTCCCAAAAAGATATCATAGTTTTGACATTTTTTTCGCGTTGGAGTGGGATTTTTGAGAGCTTGTTTGTGTTAAAAATTAAAAAAAATTGTACTTTATTTTTAGAAGTATACACTCTAATAAATGTTTGTGTACATTTTTACCTACTACATGTCTGTAAAAAACTCAATGTGTGTAATTTTAATATAATACATACATAGTGTGTAATACTCATACACACAAAGTGTGTAAATTTAAAATACAAGTTGCTGAATTTATATATTCAAATGCCTAAAATTGTTCAGTTAATGCTCGAAATTACAAAAAAGTGTTTATAAATAAAACCTCAATTTCTTCATATTTAGTACACTTTAAAATTTTCACTTTAAAATTTTTTATTATAAAGAACTAAAATAATTTATAATGCAATACTAACAATTTAAGTTTTATAATATTACAGTTACTTAAAATTCAAATAACATAAAAGTTGAGTACTGGAAAAAACCTCATTTGCCAAAATTCTTTTGGGAATACAAATACTTTATTGAGGTTCATGCGAGCCCTTTCATTACCGACTTTGTGTTTGTAATTATATTACTAATTTAACTTGAGATTCTTGTTAAAGTACCTAAAATTGGAAAAAATAATATATTTGCTCCCTCCCAATCCAAGCCACCAATAAACGCATTCGAAAGGCGATTTTTTTAATTTCTTTTATTTTTTTCACTTGCACCAACCACAACAAAAGTAGGGGAATGTCGTGTGCCTTGGAACGCGTGTAACTTGAAACTTTGCATTTTTCCAACTTATTAATGTCTTATTGTGAACTCTTCTTCTATAAGGTTTTTTATGTTATCAAATAGTCATTTAGAGATATACAAAGTGTTGGAAACATATATAGAAGACCCCAAAATTGATGTCGAGTACCTTACAATGACCAAAGTAAATTTCTTGAAAGACATTCTATTCAATTTTTAGAAATTAAGCAAGATATATCTAGTTTTAAAGTTTGTTATTATATTAATGAAATAACAGGTTTCATAAAGTTAGTTGTACAAGTTAGAAACAAATTAAGTTTCTTTGCAAAAATGAATGAATGAATATGAATATTTCTTCCAAAGTAATTTGAATAAATGATTATATACAACATTATCTTTGAACAAAGTTTTCGTAATTTTTTGTTGAATTGTGTTTTAATGCAAATGCAAAATTTGCATTGTCTTATTTAAAGATGATGTCAATAATGCAATAAATTGCATTATGGGGTAGTATCTATTTAGGGAAGTTTCTTAAAAAAAAAATTTATTTCTTAAAATGAATTCAAATTACTTCAAAGTTTAGTAACGTCATGATGCTTGTTAGGAAAAGACAATAACCACGTGCTTGATTACTAAGAAGACAAGAATGGAGCAAAATTGATGATTAACAGGTTTTTTGTTAAAGTTTTGCCTATTATGGAGGCTTTAGCTTTTCTAAAACTTCGGGTTCTTATGAGATCTTTAGCCAGATCGAAATACTAGTATCAACCTAGCTAATATGTTTGATTTGCTTTATTTTTGTAAATATACGGAGGTTGGAAGCTCGTTATAAATTAAAAATTACATAAAAATTATCTCGATGTAAGGGTGGTTAAATTGTAAGGGCCGATGTTGAATGTGAACCACACCTAAACGCCAAGTTTTTTCCGAATTTTATTTGACATTTCTCTATTTCAGACTTACTCAATTTGAACCATGGAGAGATACACAATCCAACAACGTGTTAAAGTTATCCAGACTTATTATGAAAATGGGCGTTCAAATCAAAATGCATATCGTGCACTTCGTGATTTTTTTGGTCAATTTGATCGTCCAAATGTGCGTACAATCGCAAAAATCGTGGAAAAATTCGAGCAAACCGGGTCTGTAGAAGATGTGAGAACACCAGTGCATGCTCGTACAGCTCGTACTGCAGAAAATATTGCTGCTGTTCGCGATAGTGTGGCTGAAGAGCCGTCTACCTCAACTCGTCGTCGTGCCCAACAATTGCACCTCTCACGCTCGTCGTTGATGAACATTATGCATAAAGACTTGCATTTACACGCTTACAAGGTGCAATTGGCTCAAGAACTAAAGCCTCTTGACCATTCCAAACGTCGTGAATGGGCAGAATGGTGGCAAGAAATGGCAACAGTGGATGATCAATTTTCGAAGAAAATCATCTTCAGTGATGAGGCACATTTTCACCTCAGTGGATTCGTCAATAAACAGAATTGCCGCATTTGGGCGAATGAGAATCCAAGAGTGATTGTCGAAAAACCAATGCACCCACAAAGAGTGACTGTTTGGTGCGGTTTATGGGCTGGCGGCATCATCGGGCCGTATTTTTTCCAAAATGAGGCCGGTCAGGCAGTTACTGTGAATGGTGTTCGCTATCGTGAGATGGTAACGAACTTTTTATGGCCCAAATTGGAAGATATGGATATGGACGATATGTGGTTTCAGCAGGACGGTGCCACTTGCCACACAGCTAACGAAACAATGGCTCTTTTGCGCAACAAATTTTTTTTTTTTTTTTTTAAATAGAGGCAACACTCAGGAAATACTTCCTATATTTAGTGTGTTGCTTTCTTTGGAAAGGGATAGTATAGAGATGAAAGGTGGGGAAAGATGAAGGGCTTCAGACATGGCAATGGCCGTGTTATCTCACGTAATGGCGATGTCAATTGGCCGCCAAGATCATATGATTTGACACCGTTGGACTTTTTTCTTTGGGGTTATTTGAAAGAAAAGGTGTACGACGATAAGCCAGCAACAATTCAAGAGCTAAAGGATGAGATAATTCGGCACATTAACGGCATAGAACCTCCATTATGCCTCAGCGTCATCGAAAATTTGGACCATCGGATGGAGGTGTGCCGCCGTGGTCGCGGCGCCCATTTGGCCGATATTTTGTTCCATACATAATTGAGTAATACCAATATATCATAATAAAATAAAATTACAATAATTTCCTAAATAGTTTGTGTTTTATTCAAAATCAACATCGGCCCTTGAAATTTAACCACCCTTTATATAAAAACAAAAAACAGAAAACTAACAAAACTATCAAATTACTAAAGTTTTCAAAACATATCTTTCTGCTTTTAAAGAATTTTTGTATCCATGTTAATATTACAGATATTGAGACCATTACCAAAAATTCCTAGGTACATGAGATTTGCTTACAACAAAAAATGTGTAGCGAAAAACACTGATTAAAAAATGTTGTTACGGAGCTTTATTTAGTCTTGTCAATTTATATGTGACGCTATATGTGAGTCTTATTAAATTTCATCCCAAATATGTATCTGCTTGTATGGGTTTAGATCTAATCTGATGCAATTAGATAAAGTTATATTACAATTTTATTCCAATTATGATTTTTTATTTAATTGTATCAGTTTATATCTAAACGGATACAAATAGATGTAATTATATATAAACCGGATATTACTTCTTACAAATATATGATCATCCTCTCATATCCGTTAAGTCCATTAAAAAATATTAAGAAACATTTTACTTTTTTTGGTTTCCAAAAAAAGTTGCGGCATAAATCTTTTTAAGTTATGGTGTCCCGAAAGTGTTCAATTTTAGGTAATAGTGCTCAAACGATTAGTATTGCCCAGTTGATGCTGAGCATAATTTTGAAAATATATTTATAATCTTTCAGTTGAAAACAAGTAATAAATAAAATTACTTCCTTCAAACTACATATGAGGCAAAATTAAACTTCATGTCCAGCTTTTTCAAAATCAATTCCAATCAAAGTCAAACTTTTTGTACGTATAGTCCTATTAGAGAAAAATAAATCGTGGAACAAATACTTTCGATTTTCAAAAAAATGGGCGGGGTGGGCGGTCTCAAAAGTACAAAAAACATGTAGTTTTTTCAGACACCTCTCACTTTCAATACTTATTCTTCTTATCTCAGGTTCTCTAGAAATTTTAAGTCAAACGTATCTGAAAGACTTTTTTAAGGGCTATCGATTGGAATTTTTTTTTCCGCAAAATTTCAGAACTTGTTCCGAATTTTTGAAATTTAAATTAAAAATTGAGTTATCTCAAAACACCCCATTTTTAATATTTTTTTTAATATTTTTAGAAAAAAGATAACATATTTTTCCATAAATACAGAAATTTTTAGAATGGAGTTGTTTTTAGTTTTCGAGAAAATAGCCATTAAAGTTAGCACCGTCACCACATTTCAAATACTAGTCGTGTTTGTATGCAACACACTGCCAAACAAGTGCATTGATATTTTTTTGGGTCTAGCTATCCAAGCAAGCTTTGTTTTTTTCAACAATATTCATAATATTATTCATGTTTGTGTTCAAATACATTAATGGGCAATGACATTGCTGTTATTGGTGTAGCTGTTCTTGTGTAAGCTTAAACATTAGTGTAACAACTTGATGAAAACTTTTGTGTGATCAAAAAATAATTGTTTTTGTGTTTGTACTGAATTTCGTTTTACATAAATTTTCGTTATAAGAAATAAAATACTGAAATGGAATTTAAGAAATGGAAAGCCGTGTGTGCTAATCCTTTAATGAAAAAAAACCACAATATTTCCAAAAAACTGCACCCAACTTCAGAACATTTAATTGTTAAATGTCCCAAATTAAATAAAACATCAAAAATTTGATCAACATGCAAAATTGAGTTAACAAAAAAATTTCCAAACTTATCTAAGTTTCAAGATGTTGCTAATGATCCCGATTTTGAATGTCCTTCAAAATCAAAAATATGTAAACTAGAAAGATATAATGATAACGATCAAAAAACAAATGAGATTGTTGTTAAACAAATTAAAGAAAAGTTTAAAACTTCTGAGAGCAAATCGGAAAAAAATTTACTCCTAAGCCTTGCCCCTAAAGATTGGGGTCGCGGAAAACTTATAAAAGAATTTGGTTCAACAGAGCGCGAGGCAAGAAGTGCCTTAGAATCAAGAAGACACAATTTACTTCCACCAAACCCAAAAAACACAAGTTCGTTATCGAATGTAACCATTGCTCTTGTAAATGTATTTTATAACCGGGACGATATAAGTCGATTAATGCCTGGCATGAAACAATTCCTCTCTGTAAAGCAAAGTAACGGAAAACGAATACATGTTCAAAAAAGATTGTTGCTTTGTAATTTAAAAGAATTTTATGTGCAATTCAAAGCAGAGAATGAACATATTAAGATAGGTTTATCAAAAGACCATATCCTTAATGTTGAACAACTTTACACTTGGTCGAAAAAATCATTTAAAGGAAACTAATGTTTTTCTATGCAAAAATGAAAATCAAGATAAAAACAATGAACTTATAAAGACAAGATTCGAAAACGCCATAGCCATACCTGGTACATTAATGTATCACAGTTTTCTTCCATATAATGGACAATTGAAATTAAAAAAAATTTCTAGTGACGAAAACTTTGATATTTTCCCTAAAATAAAAAAATAATTTTTAATGTATAGTGGGTTTTAAACCATCTCAGAGACAAACAACCTAACTACTACTTTAATTAATTACATAAGATTTTTTTCATTTAAAGTTTCAAACGGAAAAATAATAAGAAAACATAACCAATGAAACTTAAAACAAAAAGATTTTTAACAAATATTCTAACTGAAAACATTAAAAAATCAAATATTTTTTTTTTATTTTAAACTTATTTTCTCTACAAGTACAATTGTTTTATGCATACTCTATTTTTTTTGGCAAACTTTTTTAAATATTAATGAATTTTTTTGTTAAGTATAGTCAAAAATGAAAAAAAAAAAAACAAAAAAAACAAAAAAAAAAAACAAAAAAAAAATTAAAAAGAAAAAAATAACCTAGAAAATCAAAATGAAAAAGAAAATCCAAAAAATGTTTTCGTTACACTTATATCAGTGTACGGACAAAAAACAAAGCAAAACCAATTAAATATGAATGCACTTGTTTGGCAGTGTGTTGCATACAAACACGACTAGTATTTGAAATGTGGTGACGGCGCTAACTTTAATGGCTATTTTCTCGAAAACTAAAAACAACTCCATTCTAAAAATTTCTGTATGTATGGAAAAATATGTTATCTTTTTTCTAAAAATATTAAAAAAAATATTAAAAATGGGGTGTTTTGAGATAACTCAATTTTTAATTTAAATTTTTAAAAAATTCGGAACAAGTTCTGAAATTTTTCGGAAAAAAAAAATTCCAATCGATAGCCCTTAAAAAAGTCTTTCAGATACGTTTGACTTAAAATTTCTAGAGAACCTGAGATAAGAAGAATAAGTATTGAAAGTGAGAGGTGTCTGAAAAAACTACATGTTTTTTGTACTTTTGAGACCGCCCACCCCGCCCATTTTTTTAAAAATCGAAAGTATTTGTTCCACGATTTATTTTTCTCTAATAGGACTATACGTACAAAAAATTTGACTTTGATTGGAATTGATTTTGAAAAAGCTGGACATGAAGTTTAATTTTGCCTCATATATGAAGCTGTGGTGGACTAAAATTAATCTATTGAATTTTTTTAAATGTTTTTTTCTATAATTTGCTCAGATTTGTAAAACTTTTAAGCTCTTCTTTGCCCAAAAATTTTAAAAATACGAAGACCGCGGGTAGCAATTATAAGTAAATATATACCATCAAAAAGATTGTTGGTGTTTATCCATAAACAGCTCAATAATACCTATCATTTGAGTATATGACATGATTTTTCAATTTGCGACAGTCTTATATATAGCCTGCGTCTGTATAGTTTTATCCGACAGAAGATCTACAATTTTCTGGTATGGAACGATATGTAACTATGAATATGTCAAGATATCGTGTTATGAATATGTCAAGATATCGTGTGAAATACATTTTTTTTTGATATTATATATGTTATTATGTATAATTGCGATTAGCGTAATATTATACATTAGGGCTGGTCGATTTAAAAATCGCTCAACGTTCAAGGAAAATCGTATTCTAGGGATCAAAATAAGAAACTTTGCCAAAGGAACCATACCTCTAAAACGAATTCTGATGTCCCGACTTTTGACCCGTAATGTCAAATTTTGAAAAAGCCCACTTTAATATTTCAGAAAATAGAAGGAATCTCTCCAAGATTATGGGAGCTACTTCTTCTCCGGGAGACGCGCTAGCAGATTAATGCCCAAATCATCATTCTAGGTGACCGTTAAGGGGTTAAAATTTAAGTTGAAAGAGGGTCTTTTTAGCCGTGTTTTTATAGCAAAATGTACAATTCTCTGGATAGAGATATTTTAGAAAGTAGGAGGAGTCTTTAAAAGAGTGTGGTCTTTATTTCTTCTCCGGAAGACGCTCTAGCAGATGAATGTATAAATTATATTCGGTTGGGCTGGATTCGATTGGGGCACTCTAAATGGGTCAACGTGGAATTTTTCAAAATTTGACCCTACTGGTCAAAAGTCGGGACATCAGAATTCGTTTTAGAGGTATGGTTCCTTCGGCAAAGTTTCTTATTTTGATCCCTAGAATACGATTTTCCTTGAACGTTGAGCGATTTTTTTGCATCCATACAAATCGACCCGGCCTATTATACATGTATTTGTTGATATTTAGATTAATTATATATAATTGTATATGTCATATATTGGTGTATATGTAATAAGATCTAATTATATAAGAAAACAGAAATTTAGAGCAAAAAAATTGTATATATAAACATACATAAACTTATGTATTCACATATAATAGCTTGCAGTAACATATATATTTATATATAATGCATGATTATACGTAAATGTTTGTACTCGGTATGTAACTAATTTTTCTTAAATTTTTGTTTGCAGATTGATCCATATGTCCTCTAAAACGTATACAAAATTCAGAATATATCTTATTTAGAAAACCGATTTTTATCGGACATTTCTACTTTTTTATAGCACAGTAAATAAAAATATTATAGAAATTTTTTAATGAGTTGATAAATCACTGTACTTTAAAATTTATTTTACGATTATTTTTTTCTAATTTTTTTTTCTTCTCAAAGTTTTCGAAATTTGGGTTATTTTATATTAAATATAATGGAATTAAAATTGAAAATCTGGAATCAGTTGGGGGCGATGGTATTCCAATCCACTTTATAAAACTTGCATTTCCATTTGTATCAGCATTAATTTTACATTTAGTAAACACCATCTTAACAACGTCTATATTTCTTAAGACTTGTAAGAATGCACGTGTTATACCTATTCCTAAATCAATGTAAGGTCGCGCACACCCATATTTTATGGCAATTGATTGATATAAAACTATTGCAAATAAAAAAATTTTAAATCTTATACGCAATATAGTTTTGACTGAGCAAACATTTTTTTAATATTAATTAAATTGATTTTCTTTATGTTCGCTATTGCCTTACCGAAACAAAAACAAAACATTCTACGATGTACTATGTTTGCTAGTTTGCAATAAAAGCAGATGTTCGAGTATTCGAATGAATGATAAAAATGAAAATGTCTGTGATTTATCCTGAAATTGTACTCAGCAGAATTAATGGTCAATATCATATTGCAGAGGTAGCAGTAACCACAAAAAGAACAAAACATGCAAGGGAATGAATACAAAAATAATATTTTTAAACCCTAAGGCCGAGTTTGTGGGATGACAGTTTAACTTGGTTTAGTTACACCGATAAGGAATTTTTTTCCAAGTTAGTTACAAAATATATGTCGGTACCACTCTATCTTGTTTAGAATTTTGGGAAAAAGGTGTATTATTATTAAAAATTCATAAAATTCGAAGTCTCTAAAAAATTGAGTTTTTTTTTTTATCAATTTAAAGGATTTACAATTTTGCAGTCATAACTCAAATTAATAGTCATGGGTCTTTTGACCCCAGGAACCTATGGGTTAAACGTCTTATTGTCTATTCAAATTTAAGTAATATTTTTCCGAAACTATTCCAACTTTGATATAAACATTACAATTTTGTGATAGAATAAGCAATTTTGAGAAAATGTCCGGGCAAGGAGTCGCCCCAAACCCAACCTCGAATTATCATTCTTTCAATGTATTTTTTTTTAATAAAAACTATTATATTATAAAAATAGCAATCGACATTTTCAAGTTAGGTATTCTAAAAAAATCTTTAAAATTAATTTAAAAAAATATATTTTTACATTTTCATGAAGTTTGTGGGTGATTTTAGATTTCAGGATAAAAAGGAGTTAATGATATCCGATTAAGTCAGAATTCCATATCTGACTGAAATATAAAAAATAAATTTTATATTTCGGATTTTAGGAATTTTTTATAACAATATAAATTTTTTAAAAAAAGGTCCAATTTCGGCCAACTTTAAGCATGGGTTAACGTTTTCCAAAACAAAAAATAGTTTTCTTCCATTTGTGACCATTTGAAATAAAACTGTTGGTGTAATGAACGAAAATCGACAAATCGTTATTTTAAGCGAAATCCTATTTTATAGTATTATGTTAATATTGTTGCTCCAATCTGGTTCAGGCGCGGATAAAGGAAAAAGTTTTGGCGAGGGAAGTTAGAGTATTTTTACAAAATTTTCTTTTATTTCTATTTATTTTTATATTGAAAAAATTAATTTTGTAAGAAGCATTGTTCCATTTTCCTCCCCCCTGGATCCGCGTCTGGTGTGGTTGTTGTTGCTTAAGGAGTTGTTTGGTTTTGTGATGCATTTATAGTGAGAGTGTGTTTAATAGTGTATGTGTATGGGCGTTTGTTTTTGAATCTGTGGATATTTCATTCTCAAGCCTTCAAGGTAAAATAATTGATTTTGTTTGTTAGGGGTAGTTTAATACGGATTTATTATTATTAATTGCAATGAGTCCATGTGTAAACTCTTTCACACAACACTGTTTTGTATGGGTGTGCAAACTAATTTCAGTGAAGTTGAAAACAAATTTCAAATTAAAGTCATGCGAAAATGCAGTAATTCAATTGAAGGGCTTATTGTAAAAACTTGATAAGCCACATATTATTTTTAGTTTATTTTCACCTTTTAAAAGTTGAAAACAATTCACAAAATATTACTTTTGCAGGACATTTATAATTTAGGTACTTGTCGAAAGGGTTTAAGCAAGTCTTCTATAAAATATTAATCAATGGATATCTAGAAAACAGCTAAAATCTATAAAACCGTAAATGTGGCTAATCAAGTTTTTACAATAAGCCCTTCAATTGTATTATTTGTAGCTACAATAACCGATAATTACAAATTTTGATAAATATCATATTAACGTCTTGCGAATATTTTTGGAGCAAATTTATCAACGTTATTCAATTTGTTGTCTTTATTATGAAATGAAAATGAAAATAATTCAATATAAAAATTAGAACTAAGTTCCCTGATAAATATCGACATATATGGATCCATACATGAACACACGTGCTTCATACATGACCGCATGCATTCATATGTGTTCATAAACCAGTCTTATAAGTTCATATAAGGAATCATATATGTTCAAGTGCATGTATATGTTAAAATTGAGGTAATATTTATATATATGATCACAAATAAACTCTTATGAACATACATGAATCATATATGGTGGTATATGGATATGTATTGCCTCGAATCACTTAATATATGAGCATGAATTTTCATAAATAAATGCATATATGTTGATTTTTAACCGGGTTTTGATATTGAAGATCAAATGATTCCACATCACATTCGGGGTTAGATATAATAAGGGATATATAGGCATTTCCATTTTTTTGCTTTTCTGAAACTATTGAAAAGGAATATTTACACTTAGAATACTATGTAGGTAAAGACCACTGCAAATGTAGTTGAAAACAAATGAAATTTCAGTTAAAGAAAGGACGACTTACATTACAGTTAATTTAACTAACATTGTCATTTGTTTTTTATTGTTCAAAAAATGACTAACAATTGTAGTAAAAATGAACAAACATTTATTTTTTTAATTTTTTTAAATAACAAAAAACAACTGTAAAAAATTAATCTAAAATTATAAAACAGTCATTTGATGTGGGTTGCTTATTTTAATGAACTACAAGCTTAGGGAACAAATTTAATTGGTTCTACAAATGACTGACATTTACATTAAAAATAAAAAAACTGTACTGGTCCAAAATCTTTTTAAGAATTTTTTAAAAGTCGATGAAAGGGGATACTGCGTTTCTTAAATGTATTTTCTCTTGTCTTTTATTTTAAGAACGCCAGATATATCACTACTCTAGAGCATTATCATACTAAAAAAATTGTTCGGGGTACAAATACATAGTTCAATGGGCACTCCAAAAATCTAAAAATAAAAATTCAAAATTTTCCAACTTAAAACTTCAATAACTTCAGAAGTTTCCTTGGATGGTTCTTTAAATAACTTTCAAAGTACAAAAGAAAGAAAATTTAAACATTTTCATAACCTCCTTTTTTTTGCGCATAGAAATGCTTTTCAGCGACACTCCTTAAAAAAATTCTTAAAAATCTTTTGAGTAATAAGTTTTTTATATTCTGCTATAACAAAAAAAAAACTTTCGCAAAATAAGATGTCTAACAAACATATCATCATAAACATTAAAAATTTTTCGATAATCTAAACTAAAATCATATAAAATGTAACGATTTGTAAGCGACATCCGACATTGATATCAAAAGTACTTACACATACTCATAAGTAGGGCAACCAAAAAAATAGCTTCAGAAACTATGTTTTAAACATAATTTTAATACTTTAAATTTAATAAGTAAACCGTCAATTTCATGACTTTTTATTCCAATTGTTATCTTGGAGCATCGTCAGTCAAACAATGGTGCAATAGAGAAATTGTTTTTCCTAAGCTTTAAAGTTGAAATTAGTTTATAAAAATATTTAGTTTTTTAACCAACAACATGTAACATGTTCTTTTCATCTAAAAAAATACTTCAAAATACCGATTGATAAAAAATTCGCAAAAAAGCTGTCTTTTAAAAGAAAACAGCTAAATAAGCTTATTTTTTTAAAGCAAATAGTCAAAAAGTAGCTTATACTTACAAAATAAGCTAAAATAAGAAAATATCAAAAAATGTTTATGTTTAGTTCCATTATTAGAACTTGTATATAGTCTAAATTGTTCTACCTTTTCAGATAATAAAGAAGCTCTTGCTTATTTTTGGTTGCCCTACTGATAAGTTTGAAAACAAAACTAACATATAAATACAAGCCGAGAAATCTCCCTAAATCGATTGTTATACGATTATAGTTGGATGTAACTTGTACAATGTACCCAGGCAGAAATTTCAAACCTTCCACTGTCTACTGTTGTTTTGTAAAACGTACTTGTACTATCAAGTACAGAAAAACGTAAAACAAATATTTTGCAGTATTGTAAAAACATTCTTCAAACATTAAACATTGCAATTATTTAAGTAAAATAGTAATTCCGAACTGAATTGCCGATTTTGAAATGTGTGTCTTCTAATACAAATTAAACAAAATTTATTGAATCTAAGATATTTTGAATCCGTAAATTTTTTTAATTCTCGACGTGACAATGGTTATCTGGTACTGTCAAAAATGTTAGTCCCGCGTTCTGCCAGCGCTGTGCCGATTGCTCTTTTCTGTCTGGGTTATTTTTTTAATTCTCGACGTGACAATGGTTATCTGGTACCGTCAAAAATGTTAGTCCCGCGTTCTGCCAGCGCTGTGCCGATTGCTCTTTTCTGTCTGGGTTATTTTATATACAAAAAAGTTATATGGTTATTATTCGAATTTAACTGTGTAGAAGAATAAGGCAAAACTGGCATATATAATGTTATCCGAAAACTGTTTTTTTTTTAATAATCCGCAAAATGATTTTTATGTCTTCGTTGTAGTCGAAAAAATGGTTATGTGCTTTAAACTCAGTTTTAGCATAAATTTCATTTGTCTGTAAATATCCAGCGCACACTGGTACATATTTAGAGAAAACTGGCGAAAAATGTGTTTTACAACCGATTTTAAATCCAATTAGTTCAGTTGAAAGAAATCAAAAAATCCATTCTTAATTTTTACTAATTCACTAGACCTTGTATTCTAGTTCGTTAGAGTGAGCTCTCTTTCTAGTTCAATTGATCTGAATGAAGGAGGTCGCTCTGCTAGTTGCATCGATCTTTGACGTCTTTTTTTTTGTTTTTTTATATTAGATATTTCTTTTTAACATTATTAAAAATTAAGCTGACAACTCAAAAGCGACATAAAGAAAAGATATGTTACTCAAAATATCAGAAGATTGCGAACTAGCTCACCAGTTCAAAGTAGAGACTAGTTCAATTGAACTAAGTCTATCATGAATTGCATAACTCTATAATTCACTGTGAACAGGGTGATACAAAATATACTTTTTCTGTTGTTTTGTCAAGTTATAATTCTTTTTTAATTTTCCACCGTTCAAATGTTCATATAGTTTTTTTGTTTTTTTTTTTTTTTTGTTTTCAAAGATATAAACTTTGGTTACATTTTTGTTAATTGTCCGATAAATATACATATTAAGGCAACCATACACGATCAATATGATTTATCAATATATAAAAAAATCAACCAATCGCAGTAAAGCTCTGTGATTTCACTCATATAGTTCAGACTGTAATTATGGTGTCGTAATTATTTATTTTATTAATTATTAATTTTGTGTCGTGAAGTTCCGTTTTAAATTTAATACTATTTCTATGTAAAATACTAATGTAAAATAAAATAAATTTAATAATAAATAACTCCTGAAGAAATTGGGAATAAGAAAAGGAACGTCTAGTAATAAATGAAATAAATTGTTTTTAAATAGAAACACACAATGTTTAATATTTAAATACTTTGTTCTGATTGGTTGAATTTAAAAAATGAACCAATAATATTGATCGTGTGTCTTAATCTTAACCTTCTAACTGGCAAAACCATGTTTTGCAACGAAATTCATACCATGTGCTCCACTCGACAAACAAATAATAAGTTCTTCAACAAAATTGTTTATCGTTGCCTAATTTAGGCGATATAAGCCAAAATATTTTAGGGTGCATTTTGAAAACTAAAGCATATAAAAGCAAAGTTTTGGACAAAAAATATGTAACCACGCTCGAAAAACTATTTTTTTTTCTGCTCCTATTTAAGAAGATATCGTTATTTTCGTTTTTTGGAAAAAGCGAAATTAAGCAAAAAAGTATCTAAACTTCAATCTATATTGTTCCAACTTCAACGCTTTGCTATTAATACCTAATGTCTTCTTTCTGCAAAATTGCACAAAAATCTGTCTCTTAGTTTATAAATTAAGACGATGTCCATTAGAGGAATCCTGATAAAATCCTGTGAGTCCTTGAACTAAAGTAAGGACTTATTATTAAAGATAAATCTTCAATCTTACTTATATTTTATTTTAAAGAGTTTTTAGTCAACTTAAATTGGTTTTTTAGATTTTTGAGAACTATATTTTTTTAAAAGTAATTAGTTTTTGAAATTTTACGATATTTTGAATTTGAAGCTTTCTCGTTTCCAAATCGTGGACGGCACACGAATAATTTCTTCGCAAAACATTTAGAAAATTTATTTTTCTATCGGACTATATTAATTTCTAGGTATAAAACCTCATTTGACGCATTTGTAGTAAATTTTATGAAGGCTATCCTGAGGCAGCCTTACCTGTTAGAGGGTTAATGAGCATTGAATATGTTGTACAGAACTAAAAAGCCCCGTGCTTTTTTTTAAGCTTTCTAATCTCATATTAAGGTATCAAAAATTACTACATTTTTACCATAGACCATTTTGTTATCAAATAAAATGTTTTTTGAACAAAAATTAACTGGCATTAAATTTAAACCTAAATACTTTCAAACATTTTTGTTATTCAAGAATATGTATTTCGAGTAACATTAAATGTGTTAAGCCAAAATAATGCATAGTAATGCCTATTTATCGGCAGGGTGTCTAAAGTTTTTCCGATTTTCGAAATCTGTCGGATTTTATGCGGCTTTTCCCGAAGATTCTTTTTCCCATATATTTCAAATAATTTGAAAATATGGCAATCCTGGTTGGCACTATGGATATCAACATTTTTGTTTTCTTGATGAAATTTCCCTTAAAAAATGACAACTTACTTTTCAGTAAGTCCAACCAATATTGTCATCTGTTTTTTACTGTTCAAAAAGTGAACCACAATTGTAATAAAAATGAACCACATATGTAGTAAAAAATAAACAAACATTTATATATTTATTTTATTTTCTTAAATAAGAAAAACTAGTGTATAAAATGAATGTGAAATCGTAATACAGTAATTGGATGTGGTTTGTTTTTTTAAATAAAATACATATGTCTGTAGTCAAAAATTACATTTCTTCTACAAATATACAACTAAATATACTGAATGTGAGATTGGGCAGCAAGAGTATGTACGTAGCTTTTGTTTCTTTCTCCTCTACATCATATCCATAGGTCAATAAAATGTGTGAGTTCAGGTCGGAACTTTGAGCGCCGATAACCTAAAGCAATTGTTTTGATAAAAGTTCCGTATTTCTGCAGTTATTCTCGAATTCTATATAAACTTTTTATATCAACAATAAAACTGTCATACTCATGTAAAAATTATAATATATGGTAATATATAAACTTTCATGACTCCATATATGAGCATAGATTGTTCATATATCAGCATGAATGAGGTGGTATGCCTATATAGGTTAATACATGCAAACAAAAAGTTTATGTATGTCAATATATGATATCATGTATTCAAATATATGTGATTCATATATTTCATATTAGAAAAAATCAAGAAATGTAACTGCAAAATATTTCGAAAAGTTACCAAAAAAGTTCTATTGATCAAACTTTAAAAACTTGTATTGAAAGGGTTGTCATGAGAGGGTTAACGTCATGCCCAAACCCCTTGGGCTACAATCTGAAATGTAAAATGTGTGTTTCTCAAGGTCAGGTCTGTCCTAAAACTTTTAGCTGGGAATCTGAAACTTGCAATTGAAACATCTACTACAAGGTTTAACAAAGTCTTTAAAAAAGAAAAAACCTTAGAAAAAAGAATTTTATTTGTTTCTAAATATAATTCCGAAATATATAACTTAATATCATATTTCTATAAAAAACACATAACTGTTTTTGTCGATGCTACTACAACATGAGTCCAGTATGATCTCATGGAAGTTAGTGACGTCTGTGTTTTTATGTAAACATTAAATATACTTCTCCTAAGGATGACATTCGACGAATGTCGAAATATTGAGAAATAAACTAATTTTTATATTAACTACAACTGGCCTTGAGCTCGGGCATTTTTATTTTGTTTAATTAAAACTGAAAGGTCGAATAAATACAACCTTTAATTAAGACAAAATTGGTTAAACAAAAACAGAGTAAATCATTACATAAAAGGAACAAAACTGCACTACACGATTTTTTGATTAATAAATAATTACAGTTGCGGCCTTTTGATTTTCGTTAATAAAATTGCTGTTTTTGGATGCAAACGTCTAAAATTTTGTTGGAAGGTGTATTTTTGTTAACTACGTTGTAATCAATCAAAAAACCAATTTTGAACTTTGTGTTAGTTACGTCCTTTTAGATTTTAGGTGACAATATGTCGTTCATTTAAAAAAACCAACCACATCAAATTATTGTATTACAATTTTACATTCATTTTATACGTTAGTTAATTTTTAAATTAAAAGAATAAAATTTATAAATGTTTGTTAATTTTCATTTTTACTGTAATTGTGGTTTATGTTTTGAATAAGAAAATATAAATGACAATGTTAGTTGCATTTACTGGAATGTATGTCGTTCTTTTTTCAATTGAAATTTCATTTGTTTTTAACTACATTTGCAGTGGGGTTTACCTACATAGTATTCTAAGTGTAGGGTTATTAGCCGCACACTTTTTGGGGATTGGCGGAATATTGGTAACCTTTTTGTAGGGTATAAAAAGCCAAAAATGATAGACAATAGACGAACCATCATCGAAGAGCACTGTTTTGTACAGTTGCAAGTGTGTCATCCGGGCCCGGTGCTCGAAATTCTATCGTGGTCAAATTATATAAGACCTATTCGAGTTGATCGAATTTCTGTAAAAAATAGTTTTCTGCAAAGAAGTCAGCTAACAAGTTAGTCTTATCAACCGGGCCAGTGAATGCATTTTAATCTATTAAGGAGTTGAAATAGAAGAACTTACATTATCCCTAAGTCTTCTAACGTGTAACTTAACCCTTTTAACAAACCCAAAATGGGATTAACTGCTTAATCTGCCACCAAAGAAGTCGATTAAACCATTTTTTTTTTTATTATTTTTGATTAACAGTTAATCAAACTTTTCGTCTGCTTACAAATTCTTAACAGCTACTATTAATTGTCTGTAACTCTGTGTTCTGATAAAACTTCAGTTGGAAATGCTAAAAAACAAACTTAAAAAAGCGCAAACAGTATCGGCGCTGTCTGCTAAATTTTAACTAACGTTAACATTTTCTTGTTCCTTTTATGCCCGATCGCTATCGGCGAAACCTTAGTATTGTAAACTGAGAAAGCTGATCTTTTAGCTGTCAAATTAACCTCTTAATAAATTTGTAACCTTTATTTTTTTATAATTAATTTTTGTTTTATTTTGTACACTGATGATATGGGTTTTCGTCAAGGCGTTCTCAGTGAGCCAATGACTGACTGTATTTTTCTTTTGTATTACATGTACCTACTTTGTTATAGTATTTTCGTTCGTCTGATGCTAAATGTGATCTAGAACCATCACCTCTGATATGTTATAGAGGCAAAACTCTTTTCCTCTGCAAATGATTATCTTTTCTGTGACCTGTGAAATTCTTTATCTTCTTTTAATACGCTGGTCATGTCCGCCACATATTTCCGGGATGTTTAAAAACATTCCGACTATTCCTTCAAAATGCCGCTTCGTTTTACAATCGTGGAATTCAGACAAACTGCAACTAAGAACTCAGTAAATATTTTGACGCACAAGTTCCTTTTTTGTAGGAATAAAAACCTCTTTACTACAACGTACTTCTATATTAGAAGTTTCATTAGTTTGAAAATAAAATGTACAACCGCTAAACATTATGCAATCTAGTCGTACCTGAAAATTGGCACATAGATCATTTACAACACTTAGACTTGGGGCGAAATAAAAGTAATATGAAAATCTCACCTTTGGAGAAAAGAAACACCCTAATGTGCGAATGCAGTACTTATTTCCATGAACAAATTTAATATTTTTTTCAGCTTGACACCTTTACATTTTCTCAAGTGCATTGTACACATTGTTACCACATATTTTATTTATTGTTATAGCAAACAACATTTTGAAATTTTCTACAAGAAATCATTTCTAGATTAAATATACACCCACGTCTGTCTGTCTACCAATAAAAGTGTTGTAAGGAGATGGAAAAATTCTAAGAATCCTCCTTAAGTTAACAGCTACCAGCATAAGTATATACTTTAAAATGTGTAAAACAATAGTGGCATCAAAAAACATCGACATCAATTTTATTGATAATATTGGAAAATATTTTATTAAAAGAACTGCTAGCTAAGGGCGTTAAAAGAAAAAGTATATGATTTCACTATTTGAAATGTATATAGGTTATATAAAATTAAATTTACAATTGTGGTAAAAATAAAAAAAATACTAAACCTTAATAAAAGACGTCGATAAAAAAAAAACAAAAAGTTAGGCGAATATCTCTGCTTAAAAACTTAGTTTCGTCTTTGGTACAGGTACGTTCAAAGTTCCACCAGAATACTTTTAAAGGACATCAGCTTAACTTGAAAGCAAGCTTGCGGATTTAAATGAAATTTAGTAATATAAATACATTTTACATGAATAGAAAAAATTAAAATATATAGAAAAATGTTAAAATAATATAAATTGAAGATATGTTTTCGCCAAATTTTTAAATTTTTGTAAAGCGAATATATATTTTGAAGAGGTAAGAGAATTAAAAAGTAAATATATATTAATGATGTCGAATTAATTTTTTTTTCAGTAAATTATTATGAAATAAGCAACAATGTCAGTTTTAACATTTAATTTTATATTGACCCTCATAGCGTATGAGTAATATTTATTATGCTCTTCTCAATAGACTGCACACTTAAACGTATGAGTTATATTTATAATATTATTGCACATACGTCTAGTACATCACATATTACAAGTAAAATATTGTTATTGTTATTTTAAAGAATATTCTTTCTCTTTTTCCAACTTTAATGATTTTCATTAAGCAAATAAAACTGTTGAAATAACATTTAAAGTGCAAAATCTCCTTAACCCCCTAAGTAAGTCTAGCACAAATTAGCATTGTTATTTATTATACTAAACGTATTCACAAGGTGTACAGTGTTGAACAGTGGGAAATATCATAACATTTTTAGAAATAATTCGGCGATTTCTTACTTTGTAGTCCGACTGCAATGAATTAGAAGCAGACATAAGCGACGTAATACACAGCTTAAGTTTTGTGTTGAAACCTTCCTGACACGCTGGGGGTGGCAATATTACCAACCAAATTAGGGAACTATCAATATTGAGTGGTCACAATTTTTTGTTACATTTCCACTTCCATAGAAATATGTGAAAATATGCATATTTTAGAAATTTTAGGTAATTTTACAAGTCTTTGGAAAAAATCTTGTTATACACTTTTTAATCAGGGACCGTAATCATTATGAGTTTTATAATAAAAATTACACAATAATGATTATGTTATGAGTTTTAATGATTTTCTTCAATGGTAATGATTATTTTTGAGTAATAATAAAAAAACTCAGCAATAATCATTATTTTTGAGCAAAAAAAATAAAACTCAAAAATAATCTTTATTTATGATTTTTATTTTTTTCGCTTAAAATAAAACTCACTTTCATGTAGGTGTAAATATATATACATATTAGGGTGGGGCGATTAGTATGGAACGAAAAATCTTAATGGGCGCTTCGCGTTTCTGAAATGAATAATTAACCCCTTAAACCCCACCCACAAATATGATTGATGCCTTAATGTGCTAGAGAATCTTCAAAAGAAGAGATTGATACCATAATCTTGGATAAGCTCCTCCTCCTTCCTGAGATATGTCCATCCCACACATTGTTACTTTCACAAAATAAGGCAAACAAAAGCCATATTTTGAAATTAAAAATTAACCCCTTAAACCTAACCCACAAATATGATTGATGCATTAATCTGCTAGAGAATCTTACAAAGAAGAGATTGATACCATAATCTTTGATAAGCTCCTTCTACTTCCTGAGATATGTCAATCCCACACATTGAAAGTGAGTTTTATTTTGAGCGAAAAAAATAAAAATCATAAATAATGATTATTTTTGAGTTTTATTTTTTTTGCTCAAAAATAATGATTATGGCTGATTTTTTTTTATTATTACTCAAAAATAATCATTACCATTAAATAAAACTTAAAAAATCAAAAATTTAAAAATCATGACGGATATGCAAAGATTGTCAAAAAATAATAATAATGGTGCAATAATTTTTTTTTATGTCTCTTCTAAGTGATTGATTTTTTGATTCAAAAAAACGAGCAATAATCATTATTTACGGTGCCTGTTTTTAATAGATGCAATATTTAAAAATTCAAAGGAATTATGAAAGTTGTGCCGTTGGCGAGCAACTTCTCGAAAAATACTCTAAAAAACGCGGTGATGCAAATTTGTGAAAATATGAAGTATTTTAAAGTGTCATGAAAATTTACGAGCATACTTTTTAAGCACTTGGGAAAGAAAAGCTTATATATTCAAAATCGCATAAAAGAATAGAATTCCTTTACAAAAATTCAGAATAATTCGAAGATAATTTTGCAGTGGCGAACTACAACTCGAAAAAATTTGCCTATTTTCACATATTTGTATGAAAGTGTTTAAGTTTTCTCCACAATTTTCAACAGTTTTTTTTTTAAGTTTTTAAATATGTAGTCTGTTAATGCACCTCCAAAAAATGAAAGTGTGTACCAAGATTTTCTTAAAAATTTGTGTAAAAAAATATTAAATGTTTAAAAAATATGCATATTTTCAATCATTTGTATGTAGTTGTCGTGTTTTCTGGAGTAGCTGTTCGCCTAGGCCACAATTTTTAAAATTCATATGACGGAATCTGTTATTGTACACTCATAATAATCCATGCCAAAAATACGAAAAAAAATGCCAAAACAACAAAAAATATCGTAAAATGTACAAACTTTCGTTTATTTTACAAAAAAGTTGGTTATTTTGACATTTTTTTTGTAATTTTACGCATGGATTAATATCAGTGTAGGCGATTCTAAAAATTAAAGTTTCCACTAAGTTTTCCTTAAAAAATCTTTGTAAAAGTACATCATATGTTTAAAACCTGCAAATTTTCATAGATTTGTATAGAAGTTGTTAAGTTTTCTCGAGTTGTTTTCGAGTAGTTGTTCGCTTAGTCCACAATTTTTATAAAATTCTTTTGAATTTTTGAAAATGGAAACTGTAAATGCAGGTGACTCCAAAAAAAATATAAGTCTGTAATAAGTTTTTCTTGAAAATTTTCTGTAAAATTGCATCAAACTTCTTAAATCTTCATATTTTCACACATTTCTTTGAAGTGCACTTAGAAAAAAGTTATTGCAGAACATCAGCGAGTTGATTTTTAGCAAAAAATTTGTAAAATCATCAAAATATTATGCTGGCACTTGATTCAATGCAAATGAAAATCGACTTGTTGAAACCGACAAAACTTTTGGCTAGAGCTTAGGAGATTGAAAAAAAAAATTATCATACATCTATTTTTTGTGATTGTTTTAAATATATGTTAAAATATAAGGACTTCCACATCCTTAACATTGTCCAATTAAATAAAAAATCTGCAAATAAACAAAATATTTTATTATTAACATTAAGAACAAAACATAATAATTTACAATTACTTACATGCATGTATATATAAATAGGTATGTATGACGAAATTTAAAATGTTTCAAATAAAGATAGTTCTAAAATACAAAAATGATGTATATAAAATATTGCGAAATATCATAAAAAACAACTACCTGAGCATTTATTGTTTTGTACAGTCGGACAAAAAACATAGTTTATATTTTATTTTTGCCTGAATTCTCTATTTATCAAAATTTTGTTTTGTGATGCAGCACCAAGAGTATTATTTTTATTTTAGTTTATTTAATTTATTTATTATTTTATTTATATTTTTTAATATTCACAATTTTTATATGCACATGCGTGCCTCTGTTTGATGTGTAGTATACAAAAGAAAAAATTAAATGAACGAAATCAATCTCGCTTGCATTTTGTTCAAGTCGTATAATGGTTGTGCTTGTTGGTATATTTTCTTTTGTCTCTACTTCAATCATGCAAGCTGCGACATCTACATCAAATCTTTTTACATGTTCTCCATGCTGTTAATGCGTTTATAAACACAATTTTGGTAGCAACGTAAGTTAGTTAGACGTTAATTCAAAATTAGTTTCTTGATTAAACCGTTTAACTAACCTTTTTGTTAAAAACGAGATGTCAGCAGAAAAATTGCTGAATGTAAGTAAATGTTTAAATAGGTGTTTAACAAAATTTCCAACTAGATTTTTGTGAATATTAAAAAAAAAAAAAAATAAAACAATAAATAAATTAAATCAACCAATAAAAAAAAATTACTTAATGAATGATATTTTGATAA
>CM037854.1:53843335-53966395 GCA_021234595.1 Delia radicum
TAAATATTTACTTCAACTCTACCTTAAATATATGTTTACAAATTTAAAGACTTCAAAATCTACAATTCTTAGTGATAGTGAATAGACTTCAAGACATAAATGTCCCCTTATTAATATTTGGGTGAGTGAGTGTGTGCATTGAATGTGCAACAAAATGTGTGTGATTTTATGTAACATAATGTTTTCTACCACTTACAATGATGATAAATGTAGTATAAGCCACTACAGCGACATTTACACACTAATACATATTAATAACATACCAAATATTGTTAAACAAAGTGTGTAGTAGCAGTCGTCGTCTGACTCACAAAAAGATAGTTTATGTTACTTTCTATTTTCTATATGAAATATGGAGTTGAGGATTTATGGTAAAATATAAAGTTTTGTACAAATAACTCTTTTCATTTCTAACTTTTTACTTATTCTTAAAATATTTGCGAAGAGGAAAATATATTTTCTCATTACTTGAAAATGTTTATGCTTAATTTTGCATGGATATTAACATTTTCTTAATTGCTCGCAACATTTTTTTTTGCTATTTTTTCTGCCTCCATTAAATACTTCCTTTACGATCTAATTTCAGTTCCAGTTTATAACAGGAATTTAATCTGTTCCAAGCAAAATAAACGTTTTTATGACGGTTCCTTTTTTTATTTGTTACTTAAAACGTGTCGGAACTGATGTAACGATTAGTATTTTCTTGAACGTTTAACATGTTTTTTGGCACTAACTTCCTTGTTTTTAATGTGCAGTCACTTAACAAATACAAGCAGCAGAGAAGAACAGACTTATAGTCGTATTTTAAAGTTTTAATTATAAAAAAAAACGGCGTAGCGTAAGAATGCTTTTATGATTAGATTCAGTTTGGCGAAAAATTTTATCTTCCAAATATAGCATGACCAGAAATTTGAAACAATACATATTTTATTTTGACAAGTTTTTATATCGGTCGGCAATTTTCTCAATATTTCGGCATGCATATTTTCATTGAAAACGCAGTTTTTCTAAGCAGGTTTGGCTCAATACCGTGCAACTAAATCTTAAATTTTTCAATTCATTTTTGAAATCTAAATTTCATTTAAGTATAAATATGTATTCTATCTTCTAAAGGATTTTTCAATAAGGGCGGGTCGATGTTGAAATAGAATAAAACATTAACGAAAGTTTTTTTTTTTATCGAAAAACCGGTTTAAGACATCGCTCATATTCCGTTCTGTAGAAAACCCCTCAGTTTATAAGGAATATTTTCTAAAAAAAATCTACAATTTTTTAATTAAACATAGCATTTTGTGGAGTTTTTTTTTTATTCTGAGCAAATTCTCAAATTCTAAAGAATGTTTATATAGAAAAATTGAAGGAAAATTTTTTTTTTTAATAAAAAATTTTTCTTAAGTCTGATCGGTTTTCTACAGCAAAACCAAACTTTCAGTTTCTCAGTTTCTGAGAAATTTTGTATACAGAAAAAGCCTTGAATTTTGATTAATTCTTATTTGGAAAGTCTGTACGACGGTGAGGCTTTATCCTTTAGAAAAACTCTCATATTCGAAGTAGTTTTTTTTTTTTTTTAAATCCTTTAGATTCCAAAAACTTTTGCTACACTCAGTGCAAGAAGTTTCATCATATTTATGAAGCTGTTGAAGAGTTTTATGATGAAGAATTTCTTAAAAATGTATGACGAATGTTTTATAAATCTCCATCATTTTCTAAAATAGTTTCATAAGCCGTGTGTACATATATTTGAAATTTAGAATTTACATTTGAAATTTAAATATCATCAATAGAAATTAAGATTTTTCATTTGAAATTAAAAATTATAATTTGTTATTTAGATTTTCTTTTTTAAATTCAGAAACTATCATAATATCAATTGAAGGTCAGAAATCCTTATCAGTTTATGTGCTCTTAATTTTGCATGGAATTTTGTGAATATAAATTTAGTTTTCCTAAATTTCAGTTTAAAATCTTAATCTCAATTAAATTCCAAATAAAATTCTTACATAAAAATTTTTTTTTTTCTGACTTTTAATGAAAACGAATATCAATTGATATTTTCTGAATTTCAATTTGAAATTCTGGGTTTGAATTGATATATTTTGAATTACAACTGAAAAAATAATGAGTTTAAAAAATAATGTACTAAAAATAAGTTTTCGTCACTGGCTGTAGCTTTTATTGTATTTGTACGCTATCATAGACAATTTTTCATTTTATAAAAGTTTATGAATTTGCTTCATCGTATTTATAAAGCGTCCTATAACATTTATGAAATATTTTTGAAAATATATGTTTTCAATTTGAACTTTTATGAAACAGCTTCGTCATATTTATAAAGTATTGCATTGTATGAAAATCAATGCAATTGTTCATCACCTTTTTTTTTTTTGAGTGTATAGAAAAAAAAGTACCTCATATTCTTAAGAGACTTTTGATTCTGACGACTGTTTTCTGTCAAACCCCTTTAAATTTTAGAACCTTTTCATAAAAACCTTCTAATTCTGACGATTTGTTGTAACAGAGAATCCCTCAGTTTCTAAGAATTTGTTATATACAAAAACCATAGATTTTGAGAAAATTTTCCTACAGAAAAATTCTCAAATTCTTAGAAATTTTTCATTTAAAATTTCAGTTTCTCAGGATATTCTTTAAAAACATGCATTGACTTTAAGGACTTATTCCTGTACAAAATTCCAAGATTCTGACTACAATTATAGAGTCGTCGTTTGATAGTGAAAGTTTTTTTTTAAACCTTAAACCAAGGACTATGAAGAACTAGGATGCACAGACCGGTGCGCGACGCGCACCTCATCGTGCCAACATGCCAACACCCCAACATGCCAACGCGCACAAAGGTAGTTATAAAGGAGGTCACAGTGGTTTTTGTTACCCATTATTGATATACTTAATTTATTTATTTATTTTTTTTAGTAATTTTTAAGCTATTTCAATTTATAATAGAAATAAAATAGAAAAAAATTATTTTTCAACTATTTTAAAAACTATTATCAATTGAAATAGCTTAAAAATTACTAAAAAATAAATAAATAAATTAATTATATCAATAATGGGTAACAAAAACCACTGTGACCTCCTTTATAACTACCTTTGTGCGCTGTTGGCATGTTGGGGTGTTGGCATGTTGGCACGATGAGGTGCGCGTCGCGCACCGGTCTGTGCATCCTAGTTCTTCATAGTCCTTGCTTAAACCACCAGGTGCTGAGTATTTGTTTCTATAAAAAATCTTCACATTATAAAAATTTTTCCCATAGAAGGAACTCTTTCGTACCCAAGTAATTTTTTTTTTTATATATTCAGATACAACTTTATACAATTAAATGTTTCAATATAAATATTAATATTGTCATATAAACATTAATGTTATAGCATAAATATTCGTATCTAATTGTATATAGATTGTGTTGTTTTAAAAATTTGTATATGTATATGGCAATATATTATTTTATATAGTCCTGTATATAACTGTACTTAATATACCTAATTATATATTACTATATATACAATAATGGGCTCTCATATAATTCAACATAAATGGTCATATAATTATATATAACTGCATATGAACCAATAATAAAAATATTTTTTTCATGATTTTTGCTAAAGACATATATTCCCATGAAAAAATTACACATTCCAAAAAGAAGGTGATGCCCACACTTGCTTATATATCTCATTGCCAAATTTAATAACTGCATTTCCAAACACATTCCAACGATAGAGTCAAAAAATCAAGTAGTATTGTAATCAATTCTTTAAGTTTAAACCAGAAAGCATGAACTCAATAACAAAGTAATTATTAACTTAAATGAAATTAACCGTATTATTAACTTATACATATGTATAACTTTATGAAATCAAGAAGTAATCATATACTTTTTCTTAATAAAAGGACGTTATTGGAAGTAGTTCCTCTTTTTGAGAGAAGAAGTTATACAATTTTAAAGAATTTTTCTTATATATTTTTTCAAAAATTTTTTATTTGCAGGAAAATAATACTAAAAACAGAAATTGCATGTTGCCAACATTTTGTTAAACTGTGGTTAGGTATAAATTAGGGAAGCGCACGTGAGTAGAAATTTGTGAGTGAAAGTTGAAATTAATGACGTTATCATCCCAGCAAAAAATAGTGCTTCAAAGAAGCGCTTCCAGAAGGCATTCCAGAAGTCATGATTTTTGTTCGCGATGTCCCACTTGGTATGTCTCTTTTAAAGCGCTTTTTTCATTTGCTCTTAGAAGCAATAAATTCATGCCTTCTTAGGCACTAAGAAGCTCTTTTTTGTATGTTGACAACATTAGTGCTTTATGGTATGCATTCTTGCTTCATTGTATGCATACTTTATTGCTTCAAAGAAGGCATTTTGGGAAGCACTACAGAATGCCTTAAATAATTGCTTTATAGTATGCATGGCGGTGAAGCGCTATTTTGGAAGCATATAAAGACAGCAACTGCTTACCAAATCGAGTTTTTTTTTTGCTGGGATGAGTGAGTGTAAAAAAATGTTCGAGGGTGATTGTGCGTGAGTCATATATTTTTTTTTTTAATTTCAATTTCAATTTTAATTCTTCTTTTTTGGTAAAAATTTATATTTTCGTAGTTTATAGCTCAAAAATTATGACAAACACATGTTATCATAACAATTCCATATTTTACTTTTTAGGACTTTATTTGTTCCGGATGAGGTTTGATCGTTATATTTGGGTGACTCAGGAGAGTAAAAATTGAATTTACTCAAGTGAGCATGATTTAGTGGAAGAATATCCTGAGTAAGTGTGCGTGATAACGATTTTCCCTCGAAAATACGCGTAATAGTGAGTCAAAATTCAGTCACATGTGCCTTTGCGACGCGATTAATTAATAGTACTTTTGTAAAAGGAGTAAGTACTTCGTAATTTTACCATGGAACTATTTCTTTATTAAAAAATGTATGTAGTTCTTAAAAATATATAGTTAATATTTCTTCGATAAAAAAATAAAAAAACAAATAATCAAGTCTAAAGAATCAATTACTTTAGGCTCACGCCTAAGTATATAATTCAATACAATTATATATAATACCAAAAAAATTGTATGGGGACAAGATTCGGATGAAATTTTTTCTACTATACATCCAAATTGTACAAATTTGTATCCAATTGTATCGAATTCGACACTATTTGATGTATTTTAGATACAATTATATGTTCTCATTTTTCTGATCAAATTTGATATTATCGCATAACTAATTTATGTATAATTTGATGTTGCCGTATGTTATTTTTTTTACTTGGGCATTTAAAAATTCACAGATTCTGATAACTTTTTCTTATGGTCAACGTATTTCTATGGGACAAAAATCATGCTCTGAAGATTCTTCCTGGCATAAAAAAGATCTCAGATAGATTTTTCCTGTAGAACACGTTTTTGCAAAACAAAAATTTAAAATTCAGAGGACTTGTTTTATATAAAATCGTTCAGGTTTTGAGCAAAATTTTCCTATGGAAAGGCATTTAGATTCCGACTATTTCGGTATAAAAAACCGCAGGTGCTGACTATTTTTTTCGATAAAAACCTCAAGGATTGTGGAAACATTACGCTCATTTACTTCAATAACGTCATAACTCAAAAATTCTGATTTTGTAAAAAAAGGGGGTTAAATTTTTCAATTTACTCTCACCTTGAAGAAAAAAATAACGATATAATTTCTCTCAAGAGGTGAGTGAACAAGATATCAATAAGACTTTTTTACACAATATGATACGTGATATAATGAATAATTCTGCGTCATTAACTCAAAAATTATGTTATTTGAGTTGTGACGTTCTTGAAGTAACTGAGCGATTTCTCCTATAGAAAAAAACCTAAAAAGCTGGTCTTTCCACAAAACTTTGATTTTAAGATTTGCTTAACCATTTGCAGTGTAATTTAAATTTTTGTTTAAGGAAAAACTGTCAAATATTTTAAAGTTTTTGTTTTATTATTTAGCACCCTTTAAAATGAAATATTGTTCCTGCCAGATATTGTACATTCAACCCTATTCATTTTATTTTTAGCATATTATACCATTTTGTTATTATGCCTATTGCTTTATAATGGCGATTGTTCTTCTTACGGAGAAAGTATTGTATCCTTATTGTTCTTGAGTTGTTAGATGTTTTGTTTGAATTTGTATTTGTTTCCAATTGTATTGTATTTCTAACGTGTTTTATATATCGTTGTTTTATATCATAGTCGTGTTTTTTTTTTAGTATTTTTTTAACTTTTTTTGCCATTGTTATTTGAGTAATTTTCACATTAAGTTGTACAATGGCCCCGGGACAAAGCTAGGCATTAAACAATACCCACACACAAACTAGATACTTAACTTTGCACTTAGTCTTTGCTTTTGTGTGGAATGAAATATAAGTGGAGACAAAACGTACATTAGAACGTATTAAAAACGATTTGAGACACAGTTATTAAAATTCTTCCCTACTGTTTAAGTGTTAGCCATTAAAGCCATAATGTGGAGTACAACGTTATTTCGCTTAAATTAAATTTTGCGATCATTTAAAAATAAAAACACATTTACACAACTTTATTATTAAATATTTTCTCAATCCAGCCCAAAAAGCACACCAAACAGTCAGGTTTCTGGATGTAACGGTGTCTCAACATACACTTGAGGATTATCATCACTACAAATACGGCAGTTTTGTTTATTGACGTATCCATTTAACCAAAAGTGAGCTTCAGCCCTAAACAAAATTCGCAAAATTCGTGCGCGATACGTATTTCGAACAGAACCATGATTTTCAAACTAAATTTACACAATTTCGAAGCGTTGTTCAGGCGTCAGACTATTCATAATGCCAAACCAAACTAAGCATAAATCACTTAACAACTGACAAAATGGCCGACAGTTAAAAAAGTTTTGCCAACTTAAAATTCTATACCTGTATAAAAACACCCTTTATGTAAAATACTAAATAACCACGTACTATTAAAATAGCATAAAACTATAAATAATGCTAATAACCGATAATTACCGATAATATTATTTGGATAAAATTATTTGGGTAACGGTATTATAAATAATATGGTTTTTCGATTAATTCGGTACCGGTATTTGAAGAGCAACGGTAGAACGTTAAAAGAGTTTTTAATCGATAACAGTATTTTAGCAGTATTGCCTGCCAACCCTGCTGCCGCCTTACCAAGTGTTATCGTTTAAATTTTTCGAATTCACCATTAAAGTCTAATGTGCGAATAAATATTAAATCGATTCAAATATCCAGCAAGTTTGACACGTTCTCACTGGATGTGACCAAATTATAATAAATGGGAATTTGAAATTTAGATTTTGGTAAGTGGAATAAACAATATATTTCTCATATGTTATTGGATTATAAAAGCCACTTGTTATACCATACCAAACTTAACTGGGATAAATTTATAAATTAATATATAGCAGTCGTTTGAAAAAAAGCAATAATACACATTTTGAATTTCACCGCTTACAACAATTATGTTATTCAAATTGATGAGCATTTTTGTAAACCAGTTGTAGAAAATAATTTGGAGTGCTTTTAGTTTTATGGCAGTAGTAAACGTGTTAGCGTGTGACAGCCATTTGCAAAAGTTGGAAAAGTTAATAAAATTATGTTAAATGGGTTTTTACAAAAGAATTGTAAATTCCCATTTTTTTTTTTTTTTTTTTTGTTTTGGACTTTTCTAAGATGACATATATCGGCTCCACCTTTGACCTCTCGTGAGCTGGACCATTTTGAAAATGGGTCTATTTTTGCATATTTTGTTAATTTGAGAATCTGTTTCCTTACCAACATATACAATATGGGTATCATAAGAAAGGTTTTTTTAAGGCGCGTCCAACTGTATATACAATTTGTCCAAGGACGATAACCAGTGTCCTTTTTTTAATTATATTCTGTAAAAAAAACGGTTTTTGAATTTTTTGTTCGGGGTTGTTTGTAATAAAAATGCCAAATTAACATATTTTAATCTTTAGTCAATTTAATTAAATACGGGTCTCAGCTTTTTTTGAAATTCGTGCTAGTTCGCGTTTTGGCAAAAATGAAATGGGGTGGTAACTCTTCGTTTTAAATAGGGCAATATGGGTATAAAATTTTTTCTTTTGCATTTTACACGGTGCTCTGGAATATATATAAATGCAATTTTGTGGTAACTCTAATATGATAGCGGATTTAGTTTCTAGATCATGTGTGGATGAAAATAGGACTAAAGAAAAAAAAATGATTCACGACTTTTTGGCGGCATATTTTTTTCTCAAATTGCCGCCAAAATATCGTGGATCATTTTTTTTTCTTTCTTTAGTCCCACTTTCATCCATACATGATCTAGAAACTAAATCCGCTATCATATTAGGGTTACCACAAAATTGCATTTATATATTCCAGAGCACCCTGTAAAATGCATCTAATTTGAAAAAATCTAAATTATTTACATACAAAGATGATGTACTTGGCAAAAGAAACAATTTTATACCCATATTGTCCTTTTTAAAACGAAGAGTTACCACCAATTGCATTTTTGTCAAAACGCGAACTAGCACGAGTTTCAAAAAAAGCAGAGACCCGTATTTAATTAAATCGACTAAAGATTAAAATATGTTAATTTGGCATTTTTATTACGAACAACCCGGAACCAAAAATTCAAAAACCGTTTTTTTTTTTTACAGATTGTCCTTAAGAAAAGGACATGGATGATCGTCCTTGGACAAATTGTATAGCCAGTTGGACGTGCCTTAAAAAAACCTTAAGATACCCATATTGTATATGTTGGTAAGGATTCAGATTCTTAAATTAACAAAACATGCAAAAGTGGACCCTTTTCAAAATGGTCCAGCTTACGAGAGGTCAAAGCTAGAGCCGAAATATTTTAGATGTCATCATAAAAAATACCAATGTTCATTTTGAAGGGGGTACACCTTGCACGAATTTCGCTTCCATACAACTTGAGTCGCTCTAATATACATATGCATCCATTTATGAACATGTCTGAACTCTCCCATGTTCATGTATGAAGTAATTCGTGGTCATTCATGTCCATATACCACCATATATGATTCATACATGTTCATAAGAGTTCATATGTGATCATATATATTAATATTATCTCAATTTTCGTTAATGTACACATATGAACATTTTTTGATTCCTTATATGAACATATAAGAATTGTTTATGAACACATATGAATCATATATGGATGCATGTGGACATGTATGAAGTACGTGTGTTCATGTACTAATCCACATATGTCGACTTTTAATAGGGTTATTAGTTAAACTCCTTGAATTATAGTGGATTAGAGTTTTATCGTTCATGAACGAACTAGTTCAATTGAACGACTCACTTAATTGAACGATATGACTCGTTCACCAATATTCGATCTTGTCGTTCAATCGTTCATTTCGTTCAATCGTTCATTTCGTTCTTTTTATTCACAGAGCAATTGCATCTCTATTCAATTAAAACTGCTTGTAAGAGCAATTATTTTTTTTTTTTATGAAATAGTAGTAACATTGTTTCAAATTAGGAAAAGCAATTATAGTCATACAAATAAAATGTTTTTTACACAAAATTAATAAATTTTTGTTAGAAAAGTTGAAATTTTATAACACTTTTTGTCTATGTACAATAAAATTTGTGAAAAAAACTCGTAAAACATGAATAGTTAAAAAAATTTATATAATTTAAAACTATAAAATTGCATTTTTCGAAAAATTCGCGGTCAAAAACGCAGTAAAATTTTTAGTAACATTTCTTTACAGGATGATGATTGCTTCGCATATTGTACAAAAATCTGCATATTTTGTGTATGTGAGTACAATATGTATATATGGATGATTAAATCAACTTCTACAAAATCATTTGCAATGAATCAAACAAGTAGATTAAAATAATTCGATTATTTATGCATTTATGTGTTTCTTCATACATGCAACTTGTTCGCCACCACCACATTAGATTTTGTGTGTTTTTATATAAACAAGAGATGGTTACGTGAGTGAATTTTGACTCACACTTACTCAAACTGACGTAAGTAAATGCAGATTTTACTCAGACTCACGTGAGTACAGTGAATCACTCATATTCACGAAGTAAAATCTTACCGGAGAAAAATAAAATGTTAAAATGGCACTATGAAATAACCCTAAGGAAATAACTCCCCAAAACAAAAATTAAAAAAACTGCCCAAAAATGGGGATTTATTTACCTATGAAATAATACCTCAATTTTAAAAATGAAATAAAACCCCAACGAAATGAAATAAATCCCCAAACGGGAATGAAAAAATCCCCAATTTGAAACTAAATAAGTCCACATTTTTAAACTCAAAATTGTTCATATACCCATAAATAAGTTCACATATTTTAAATTCTCATAATTTTTGTACTTCCAAAACAGATATTTTTAAATATAAACCTGAATATAGTCTTCAACTGTATTGCGACAATAAGGGCATACGGTGGCATGACATAACGTCCAATGACATAATGGGCATTATGTCACTCGAACAGTGTCATAATGTCCATGGACTTTATGACACTCTGCAATGTGACATTATGTCCACAAATGGAATGACATAAAGTACATGGACATTATGCCACTTTTTGGGTGACATAAGGTCCATAAACATTATACTCCAGTGTGGAAACAGATCAGTAATTTTGAAGTTTCTTTTGTGTCGCACGCAGAAAAAACTTTATTTCGCGAAAAAAACCCTAAAGGCGCCACCCAGAAGAACTTCTTTTTTTAATCAGATGTCGAATCCGTTGAAATCTTATATTTTTAAGACATCAAGTAATTTGTAAAACAAGTTTTTCTGTGTGGCGGCCTTCGGCCGCTCTTAGGGGTTTTTTTCCTCCGTAGATCGCGGCAGGCGGCGTTGCGAAATAAAGTTTTTTCTGCGTGCTATTATACGATTTATAAATTTAGTTTTATTTTGTGATATACTACTAAAGAATATTTAAAAAAATTGTATTATTAATCTTTTTATTTTAAAAAAGTCTGGACGCTATGCCACATTTGAAAGTGACATTTTCCAAATTGTCATAAAGTCCATGGACATTATGACACTTTTCGACTAACATAACGTCCATGGACATTATGTCATTGCACGTTATGACATTCCACCAGGGCTTACAGGCATTTCGCCTTACAGCCTGGCAGAAATAAAATCTAAAAATATAGGGATTCGAAATTTTTTTTATTACACAACCAAAACATTAATTTCACAAATTAATTTTCTACTCCAACAATCTATATAGAGAAAATTTTTTTCCACATCAATAATGAAATAACTCCCCAAAAATAATTACTGGGGAATTATTTCATTTTGAAATTTTGGGGACTTATTTCATTACGAAATAAATCCCCAAATAAAAGAAGGATATAAATCCCCAAAAGTTTAAATAACTCCCCAAAATGTCGTTGTTGTTGTGTTCTATATACATTTTTGGGGACAAGAACATTATTTCTTCGAAAAAATTGAGGAATGTATTTATTAGAAGCAAAATTGGTAAATTTATGCTCACGAACACTCACTATAGAAAACTTTGACACACTCCCACTCACTCACGAAGAATTTTTCACTCACGTTCACGTAAAATTAGGTATCACTCACGCGTGATTCATGTGAGTCAGGATCATCTCTAATACACACAACATTTTGTTCATATGAAATAAAATACAAATGAATATTCCAATCACAAATTAGTACTGATAATAACATTGACACATGATAGAAATGATGAGTAGTAGTTGTAGAATTTAAGTAGAGTATGAATAATTTATCAATTTTAAGAGGTATAAAATACCAGTGCCACTAAATAAACGTACATAACATAATTCAGTTAAATTACACAAGTCTAGATAGAACTAAAAGCATAATATCCCAGGAAAAAATTACACATTCCAAAAAGAAGGTGATGCCCACACTTGCTTACATATCTCATTGCCAAATTTAGTAACTGCAATACCAAACACATTCCAACGATGGAGTCAAAAAAGCAAGTAGTATTGTAATCAATTCTTTAAATTTAAACCAGAAAGCATGAACTCAATAACAAAGTAATTATTTACTTAAAAGAAAATAACAATGTTATTAACTTATATGTATAATTTTTGTACTCAAGAAGTAATCATATACTTTTTCTTAATAAAAGGACGTTATTGGAAGTAGTTCCTAATTTTGAAAAAAGAAGTTATACAATTTTAAAGAATTTATCTCATATATTTTTTCAAACAAATTTTTATTTGCAGAAAAATAATACTAAAAACAGAAATTGCATGTTGCCTAAATTTTGTTAAACTGCGGTTAGGTATAAATTAGGGAAGCGCACGTGAGCAGAAAATTGTGAGTGCACACAGAGAAATAAATTGGATATTTTATGTGTTGCAAATAAAATTCAGTTTAATTAACCGAACTTTGTTGTGAACACTAATGTTGAGTTATACCAACCGACTGAAATTCGTAATAACCGCATTTGAGACTTAGTAGCCGAATTTCAGTTGGCAAATACCAAAATTTTTCTCTGTGTGTGGAAGTTGAAATTACTGACGTTATCGTGAGTGAGTGTAAAAAAAATTCGAGGGTGATTGTGCGTGAGTCATATTTTTGTTTTTCAATTTGAATTGTTCTTTTTTTTGAAAAAATATTTTCGTGGTTTATAGCTCCAAAATTATAACAAACCCATATTATCATAACAATTCGATGTTTCACTTTTTAGGATTTTATTTCCGTATGAGTTTTGATCGTTATATTTGAGTGACCTAGGAGAATCACGTGTGATTAAAAGTTGAATTTACTTATGGAACTACTTCTTTTTTTTTAAATGTAAGTACTTCTTATTTTTTCTAGGGAACTATTTATTTTTTTTTTGTGTAAGTACTTCGTAGTTTTACAATGGAACTATTTCTTTATTAAAAAATGTATGTAGTTCTTAAAAATATAAAGTAAATGGTTCTTCAGTAAAAAAAATAATCAATTCTAAAGAATCAATTATTTAGTCTCACGCCCTGTTAAAAGAATCGAGTAGGTAATCTAGTAAGGAATGCGTTCTGCCCAAAATGCTTGATTACAAACCCGCTTACCTTTTTGGAAATTTTTTGCTGGGATAATATCATTCTATTATGCTTTTAGTTCTATTTACATCGGAAATTAAAAGAATTTTTCATGGAGTTGTTTTTGAAATCTTTTTTATTGCTAATTTAACTATTTTTACCTACACTGATAATAAGCCATGTATAATAATATAAAAAAAAGTCAAAATAACAAAAATTTTCGTAAAATACACGAACATTTTTTCATTTCACAAAAGATATCATAGTTTTGACATTTTTTTCGCGTTGGAGTGGGATTTTTGAGAGCTGGTTTGGGTTAAAAATTAAACATTTTTTTTACTATATATGGACAAGTATACACTCTAATAAATGTTTGTTTAAATTTACTCCATTTATAGTAGATACATTTTTACCTACTACATGTCTGTTAAAAAACTCAATGTGTGTAATTTTAATATAATACATACATAGTGTGTTATACTCATACACACTAAGTGTGTAAATTTAAAATACAAATTGCAGAATTTATATATTCAAATGCCTAAAATTGTTCTGTTAATGCTCGAAATTACAAAAAAGTGTTTATAAATAAAATTTCTTCATATTTAGTACGCTTTAAAATTTTTTATTATAAAGAACTAAAATAATTTATAATGCAATACTAACAATTTAAGTTTTATAATATTACAGTTACTTAAAATTCAAATAACATAAAAGTTGAGTACTGGAAAAAACCTCATTTGCCAAAATTCTTTTGGGAATACAAATACTTTATTGAGGTTCATGCGAGCCCTTTCACTACCGACTTTGTGTTTGTAATTATATTACTAATTTAACTTGAGATTCTTGTTAAAGTACCTCAAATTGGAAAAAATAATATATTTGCTCCCTCCCAATCCAAGCCACCAATAAACGCATTCGAAAGGCGATTTTTTTAATTTCTTTTATTTTTTTCACTTGCACCAACCACAACAAAAGTAGGGGAATGTCGTGTGCCTTGGAACGCGTGTAACTTGAAACTTTGCATTTTTTCCAACTTATTAATGTCTTATTGTGAACTCTTCTTCTATAAAGTTTTTTATTTTAAAAAGAAAATCTTTTTTACTTCGAGCTCATATAATATATATTAGTTCTCATGTAGTGAGTAAACTAGTTTATATGAATGTTTGATGTTTGGCATTGGATTGTTACCGCTTTCAAAACGTGTTCTGATGATGGGAACCTAGAAAATTCCCGAAATAGATCTATCAACACATTCCTGAAAGGGTCAAAGAATAAATTTGAAAACAAAAACTCTATAGATTATTTGTTAGGACAATATCCTAATAAAGAAATATAGAGTATGGCCTCGAACTTGAATAATTTTCATTTTCATTGCAAAATAAATTTCGAAAAAACATAATTTTTATTTTTAATAAAAATTATATTAAACTTGTTTTTTATTTTATCAAATAGTCATTTAGAGATATACAAAGTGTTAGAAAAATATACAGAAGACCCCAAAATTGATGTCGAGTACCTTACAATGACCAAAGTAAATTTCTGAAACACATTCTATTCAATTTTTAAAAATTAAGCAAGATATATCTAGTTTTAAAGTTTGTTATTATATTAATGAAATAACATGTTTCTTTAAGTTAGTTGTACAAGTTAGAAACAAATTAAGTTTCTTTGCCAAAAGTAATGAATGAATATGAATATTTTTTCCAAACTAATTTGAATAATTGATTATATACAACATTATCTTTGAACAAAGTTTTCGTAATTTTTTGTTGAATTGCGTCTTAATGCAAATGCACAATTTGCATTGTCTTATTTAAAGATGATGTCAATAATGCAATAAATTGCATTATGGGGTAGTATCTATTTAGGGAAGTTTCTTAAAAAAAAAAATTAATTTCTTAAAATGAATTCAAATTACTTCAAAGTTTAGTAACATCATGATGCTTGTTAGGAAAAGACCCTAAACACGTGCTTGATTACTAAGAAGACAAGAATGGAGCAAAATTGATGATTAACAGGTTTTTTGTTAAAGTTCTGCCTATTATGGAGGCTCTAGCTTTTCTAAAACTTCGGGTTCTTATGAGATCTTTAGCCAGATCGAAATACTAGTATCAACCTAGCTAATATGTTTGATTTGCTTTATTTTTGTAAATATACGGAGGTTGGAAGCTCGTTATAAATTAAAAATTACATAAAAATTATCTCGATGTATATAAAAACAAAAAACTAACAAAACTGTCAAATTACTAAAGTTTTCAAAACATATCTTTCTGCTTTTAAAGAATTTTTGTATCCATGTTAATATTACAGATATTGAGACCATTTCCAAAAATTAATAGGTACATGAGATTTGCTTACAACAAAAAATGTGTAGCGAAAAACACTGATTAAAAAATGTTGTTACGGAGCTTTATTTAGTCATGTCAATTTATATGTGACGCTATATGTGAGTCTTATTAAATTTCATCCCAAATATGTATCTGCTTGTATGGGCTTAGATCTAATCTGATGCAATTAGATAAAGTAATATTACAATTTTATTCCAATTATGGTTTTTTATTTAATTGTATCAGTTTATATCTAAACGGATACAAATAGATATAATTATATATAAACCGGATATTACTTCATACAAATATATGATCATCCTCTCATATCCGTTAAGTCCATTACAAAATATTAAGAAACATTTTACTTTTTTTGGTTTCCAAAAAAAGTTGCGGCATAAATCTTTATAAGTTATGGTGTCCCGAAAGTGTTCAATTTTAGGTAATAGTGCTCAAACGATTAGTATTGCCCAGTTGATGCTGAGCATAATTTTGAAAATATATTTATAATCTTTCAATTGAAAACAAGTAATAAATAAAATTACTTCCTTCAATCTACATATATGAAGCTGTGGTGGACTAAAATTAATCTATTGAAATTTTATAAATGTTTTTTCTACACTGATAGAATTTTCCTACATAGTATTAATGAAACGATTTCATTAAAATCGATTCATTGGTTTAATGAAAAATTTCATTAACTGAATGAAAATTCATTAATATTGGTATTTTTTTCATTAACATTTTTTATGATGTTTTCATAATTTCATAAAAAAAATCATTAAATCGATGAAAAATTTTCAAATTTTTTTCAATAAAAATTTTGCCTTGTAATAAGAAAAAAAAAATTTTTTTTGTACTATCATTTTGAAATAAAAAAAACTTAACAATTTCTTTTAAACAAAATTAACCAAAACTTTGATATAAATAATTTTTTTTTATTAAATTTGCCTAGAACTAACAGTTTTTGACGAATTTAAATAGTTGGTCACTAAATTCCAGCGAACAGATTCTCTAAGAAAAACGATATAGTTTTGTTCAAAACGAGACCTAAATTGTTATCGTTTTGACGATGTTACACAAAAACGTTATGCTAAACGATAATAAATTTTTGTTGTTAACAACATTGTTAACAATATTTAACATTTTTATGTAATATGGTCGTAATTTAACTACAAAAAGTGTACTATAATCGTCGATCGTTCTACAGATTTCCAAGACAGATCAATAAAAAATTACATATTTTGTACCGACATATAAGAAAATATGTCATCTTTTAACATAAATTATAAAAAATGTAAAGAAAGATTAAACAATTTTGTTAAAATAAAACAATAAAAACAGAAATAAATTAAAATTTGTTTAAACATTTTTTCAATCATTAAAGTACTTAATATACATAATTTATGAAAAGTACAATAATTAAAATATTTCTTTTTTATGGATAACAAAATTTTATTTTCAAAATTTGTAATTTGTATGCTAATGTAATCATAAAAAGTGCAAATTATTAAATATCAACGAAAATATTTCATACAAACTATGAATTTTATTCATTAAACACATGAAACTTTCATAACGATTAGGTTAGGATTAATGAAAAAAAATTCATATACTTTATGAAATTTTCATTGGGTCACTAAAAACATTCATTAAAATTGATTTAATGAAACTCCTTTCATTGACTCAATGAAACGTTTCTTTGGGGACTTTTTTATGAAAAAATTCATTGGAGTAATGAAGGAATTCATTAATACTACGCACAAATTTCTATCAGTGTATAATATGCTCAGATTTGTAAAACTTTTAAGCTCTTCTTTGCCCAAAAATTTTAAAAATACGAAGACCGCGGGTAGCAATTATAAGTAAATATATACCCTCAAAAAGATTGTTGATGTTATCCATAAAGAGCTCAATAATAACTATCATTTGAGTACATGACATGATTTTTTTAATTTGCTACAGTCTTATATATAGCCTGCGTCTATATAGTTTTATCCGACAGAAGATCTACAATTTTCTGGTATGGAACGATATGTAACTATGAATATGTCAAGAAATCGTGTTATCCAAAGTGAAATACATTTTTTTTTGTTATTATATATGTTATTATGTATAATTGTGATTAGCGTAATATTATACATTAGGGCTGGTCGATTTAAAAAATCGCTCAATGTTCAATGAAAATTGTATTCTAGGGATCAAAATAAGAAACTTTGCCGAAGGAACCATACCTCTTAAACGAATTCTGATGTCCCGACTTTTGACCCGTAGGGTCAAATTTTGAAAAAGCCCACTTTAATATTTCAGAAAATAGAAGGAATCTCTCCAAGATTATGGGAGCTTCTTCTTCTCCGGGAGACGCGCTAGCAGATTAATGCATAAATCATCATTCTAGGTGACCGCTAAGGGGTTAAAATTTAAGTTGAAAGAGGGTCTTTTTAGCCGTGTTTTTATAGCAAAATGTACAAATCTCTGGATAGAGATATTTTAGAAAGTAGGAGGAGTCTTTCCAAGATTGTGGTCTTTGTTTCTTCTCCGGAAGACGCTCTAGCAGATGAATGTATAAATTATATTCGGTTGGGTTGGATTCGATTGGGGCACTCTAAATGTGTCAAAGTGGAATTTTTCAAAATTTCACCCTACGGGTGACATCAGAATTCGTTTTAGAGGTATGATTCCTTCGGCAAAGTTTCTTATTTTGATCCCTAGAATACGATTTTCCTTGAACGTTGAGCGATTTTTTTGCCTCCATACAAATCGACCCGGCCTATTATACATGTATTTGTTGATATTTAGATTAATTATATATAATTGTATATGTCATATATTGGTGTATTATAATTATATAAGAAAACAGAAATTTAGAGCAAAAAAATTGTATATATAAACATACATAAACTTATGTATTCACATATAATAGCCTGCAGTAACATATATATTTATTATACGTAAATGTTTGTACTCGGTATGTAACTATTTTTCTTAAATTTTTGTTTGCAGATTGATCCATATGTCCTCTAAAACATATACAAAATTCAGAATATATCTTATTTAGAAAACCGATTTTATCGGACATTACTACTTTTTTATAGCACAGTGAATAAAAATATTATAGAAATTTTTTAATGAGTTGATAAATCACTGTACCTTAACATTTATTTTATGATTAATTTTTTCCAATTTTTTTCTTTTCAAAGTTTTCGAAATTTGGGTTATTTTATATTGAATATAATGGAATTAAAATTGAAAATCTGGAATCAGTTGGGGTCAATGGTATTTCAATCCAATTTATCAAACTTGTATTTCCATTTGTATCAGCATTAATTTTGCATTTAATAAACACCATCTTAACAACGTCTATATTTCTTAAGACTTGTAAGAATGCACGTGTTGTACCTATTCCTAAGTCTATTTAAGGTGGCGCACACGCATATTTTATGGCAATTAATCGATATAAAGCTATTGCATTTCTTATAATAAAAAATTGTAAATCTTATACGCAATATAGTTTTTACAGAGCAACAATTTATTTTGATATTAATTAAATTGACTTTCTTTATGTTTGCTATTGCCTTACCGAAACAAAAACAAAACATTCTACTATGTTCTATGTTTGCTAGTTTACAATAAAAGCAGATGTTCGAGTATTTGAATGAATGATAAAAATGAAAATGTCTGTGATTTATCCTGAAATTGTACTCAGCAGAATTAATGGTCAATATCATACTGCAGAGGTAGCAGTAACCACAAAAAGAACAAAACATGCAAGGGAATGAATACAAAAATAATATTTTTAAACCCTAAGGCCGAGTTTGTGGGATGACAGTTTAACTTTGTTTAGTTACACCGATAAGGAATTTTTTTCCAAGTTAGTTACAAAATATATGTCGGTACCACTCTATCTTGTTCAGAATTTTGGAAAAAGGGTGTATTATTATTAAAAATTCATAAAATTCGAAGTCTCTAAAAAATTGAGTTTTTTTTTTTTTATCAATTTAAAGGATTTACAATCCTGCAGTCATAACTCAAATTAATAGTCATGGGTCTTTTTGACTCCGGGAACCTATGGGTTAAACGTCTTATTGTCTATTCAAATTTAAGTAATATTTTTCCGAAACTATTCCAACTTTGATATAAACATTAAAATTTTTTGATAGAATAAGCAATTTTGAGAAAATGTCCGTGAAAGGAGTCGCCCCAAACCCAACCTCGAATTATCATTCTTTCAATGTATTTTTTTTTTTTTTTAATAACAATTATTATATTATAAAAATAGCAATCGATATTTTCAACTAAGGCATTCAAAAAAATCTTTAAAATAAATTTTAAAAAATATGTTTTTACATTTTTATCAAGTTTGTGGGTGATTTCAGATTCCTGGATAAAAAGGAGTTAATGATATCCGATTAAGTCAGAATTCCATATCTGACTGAAATATAAAAAATAAATTTTATACTTCGAATTTTAGGAATTTTTTATAACAATATAAATTTTTTAAAAAAGGTCCAATTTCGGCCAACTTTAAGCATGGGTTAACGTTTTCCAAAACAAAAAATCGTTTTCTTCCATTTGTGACCATTTGTAATAAAACTGTTGGTGTAATGAACGAAAATCGACAAATCGTTATTTTATAGTATTATGGTAATATTGTTGCTGCAATCTGGTTCAGGCGCGGATAAAGGAAAAAGTTTTGGGGAGGCAAGCTAGAGTATTTTTACAAAATTTTCTATTATTTCTATTTATTTTTATATTGAAAAAAATTATTTTGGGAGAGGCAATGTTCCGTTTTCCTCCCACCTGGATCCGCGCCTGGTCTGGTTGTTGTTGCTTAAGGAGTTGTTTGGTTTTGTGATGCATTAATAGTGAGTGTGTGTTTAATAGTGCATGTGTATGAGCGTCTGTTTTTGAATCTGTGGATATTTCATTCTCAAGCCTTCAAGGTAAAATAATTGATTTTGTTTGTTAGGGGTAGTTTAATACGGATTTATTATTATTAAATGCAATGAGGAGTCTATGTGTAAACTCTTTCACACAACACTGTTTTGTATGGGTGTGCAAACTAATTTCAGTGAAATTGAAAACAAATTTCAAATTAAAGTCATGCGAAAATGCAGTAATTCAATTGAAGGGCTTATTGTAAAAACTTGATAAGCCACATTTTATTTATATTTTATTTTCGCCTATTAAAAGTTGAAAAAATTCACAAAATAATACTTTTGCAGGACATTTATAATTTAGGTACTTGTCGTAAGGGTTTAAGCAAGTCTTCTATAAAATATTAATCAATGGATGTCTAGAAAACAGTTAAAATCTATAAAACTGTAAATGTGGCTAATCAAGTTTTTACAATAAGCCCTTCAATTGTATTATTTGTAGCTACAATAACCGATAATTACAAATTTTGATAAATATCATATTAACGTCTTGCGAATATCTTTGGAGCAAATTTATCAACGTTCTTTAATTTATTGTCTATATTATGAAATGAAAATAATTCAATATGAAAATTGTAACTAAGTTCCCTATTAAATACCGACATATATGGATCCATACATGAACACACATGCTTCATACATGACCGCATGCATATATACATGATTCATATGTGTTCATAAACCAGTCTTATATGCTCATATAAGGAATCATATATGTTCACCTGTGTGCATTAACGAAAATTGAGGTAATATTTATATATACGATCACAAATAGCCTCTGATGAACATACAGGAATCAGATATGGTGGTATATTGATATGTATTGCCTCGAATCACTTAATATATGAACATGAATGTTCATAACTAAATGCATATATGTTGATTATTAACTGGGTTTTGATATTGAAGATAAAATGATTCCACATCACATTCTGGATTAATTATAATGAGGGATGTATATCTAGGCATTTCCACTTATTTGCTTTTTTGCAACTATTGAAAAGGAATATGTACACTTAGAATACTATGCAGTAAAGACCACTGCAAATGTAGTTGAACACAAATGAAATATCAGTTAAAGAAAGGACAACTAACATTACAGTAAATTCAACTAACATTGTCATTTGTTTTTTAATGTTCAAAAAATGACTAACAATTGCAGTAAAAATGAACAAACATTTATTTTTTTAATTTTTTTAAATAACAAAAAACAACTGTAAAGAATTAATGTAAAATCATAAAACAGTCAATTGATGTGGTTTGTTTTCTTAAATGAACTACAAGGATAGGAAAAAATTTAATTTGTTCTACAAATGACTAACATCTACATTAAAAATAAAAAACTGTATTGCAACCCAAACAACTACATATTTTAAAAGCAGAAGTTCTCTGAGTGTAAGCTTATAGTTCAAAATATATTTAAGAATTTTTTAAAAGTCGATGAAAGGGGATACTGGGTTTCTAAATGTGTTTTGTGCCAAAAAGAGGTTATTTTCTTGTCCTTTTTTTCTTAGAACGCCAGATATATCACTACTCTAGAGCATTATCCTACTAAAAAAAATTATTCGTGATACAAATACTTAGTTCAATAGGCACTTCAAAGATCTAAAATGTAAAAAATTCAAAATTTTCCAACTTAAAACGTCAATAACGTCAGAAGTTTCCCTCGTATTGGAGCGAAATACATTATGTTGGATGGGTCTTTAAACAACAAAAAAGAAAATTTAAACATTTTCATAACCTCTTTTTTGGCGCATATAAATGCTTTTCAGCGACACTCCTTAAAAAATTCTCTGAAATCTTTTGAGCAATAAGCTTTTTATATTCTTCTATCACAAAATAAGATGTCTAACAAACATATCATCATAAACATTAAAATTTTTTCGATAATCTAAACTAAAATCATATAAAATGTAACGATTTATAAGCGACATCCGACATTGACATCAAAAGTACTTACACATACTCATAAAAAATAGCTTCAAAAACTATGTTTCAATTTCATGACTTGTTATTACAATTGTTACTACAAATAAAATTTGTTTCTTGGAGCATCGTCAGTCAAGCAATGGTGCAATAGAGAAATTGTTTTTCCTAAGCTTCAAAGTTTGAATTAGTTTATTAAAATATTTAGTTTTTTAACCAACAACATCATTCTATATGAAAACACCGAAAAAAATTAAAAATTGTTGCTGGACCATTTTGGATTTTGTTAAAATTTTGAGGAAATGTTCCTAAGGGTTCCCAGAACCAAAATCCAAAGGGATTTAATTTTTGCACACGGCACTACCGGTTCACGCAAAATAAAAAAAACTAAAAAGTCTTGTTTTTGTGCGTAGTGGTTTGAGCTGATAATTTCTGCTAGAGATATCTTCATGATGAAGGCATTGTTTTAAAGCTGAAGGATTATAGTTTCTATCAAAAATATAAAATTTGGCTTAATTCATACACCCGAAAAATAACGTGGTATTGAAAATAAGCATATTTTTTTGGTTTTTTGTGTTTTTCAATGAACTCCAGTGTCGGCGTTAATGAATATAAAAGCATAATAACTATCAGATACAAATTAGACATGTTGGAGAAAAATACAAAATTAAAATTGCCCCAATCTGGCAGCTCGTTATGAAAAAATCGTTACTTGAAATTTTGAAATTTTGAAAATTTGCATATTTCAGGCTACAATTTGGTCATGTTTGTTAGCAGATACAAACTTGAAAATTACAGAGTACTTACTCCCTACTTTTAACTTTATAACACTTCAAGACCCGTTTAGTTATTTTCACTCCTCTCGGAGTTACAGGGTTTTAAAGAAAAGCCTTTTGATTTTTTGTATGTATTTTTATACTTTTCTCAATTGTTATATACAGAGAAATTAAAATAAAAACAAGTAGTATTATGAAGTAACAAAGAATATTTATGGACTAAAAAGTATATTTAATAAATTCAGTAGATTTTTTATGTTAAAAATTTTTACAGTGGTGGCAAAAAATAGGCACATGGTATATTTTTATCATTTAAAGTAGATAAGTTATATTTTAAATGTTGGTAATTAAGAATCGTGAAATAAGTTTTATTTTATTTTAATAAAGACCTTGTTCTTATAATATTCGTAGTTTCAAAGTTATCAGAAGCTGAAAACTTTCGAACTTTTAAACTGACTGTGAGAAGTCAGAGAGAAACTGTGGTAGTTTCTTGTATTTTTAATTGTGCAAACATTAATAAATCTTTTTGGCAAAAAGTTTTCGATAGCATCAACATCAAAATAGTTACAAAAAAAATGTTATACCAGGAATTTGGATGGAACAAAAATCAAACATTGCTGTAGGTGTTAGGATATGATGATCCGCAATTCGCTGTAGACTTGCTTTCCTTACAGTCCGCTTAATTGTACGTCCTGCTCCGTCACAAGGACTTTTGCCATGAGAAGTAGCAAAAAAGTGCCACTCTGCTTCTAAGCCGAAATCGTCTTTGTGATGACAAATGTTGACAAAATTTTTTTTATTTTTGTATTGAGCTGCCGATCCATCGCTAAAGTAATGGATTTTTTTAAACTGGGGATACTTTTTTTTATGTAATCGATGAAAGTTTTTTGAAATGAATAAAATGATATGGTATTGTGGTTCAAGCAATCACTAATTACGCACAATGCTTCAGTTTTGATTGATCCATTTTCTTTATAATAAATTACATAAGGATGTAGAGTAGCTTGATCGTTTGTCCAGTGGAACGATTGTACTTCGTCCTGTACTACAAATGTATAGTTTTCGGAAATTTATTAAATATACTTTTTAGTCCATAATTATTCTTTGTTACTTCATAATACTACTTGTTTTTTTTTTTAATTTCTCTGTATATAACAATTGAGAAAAGTATAAAAATACATACAAAAATCAAAAAGGCTTTTCTTTAAAACCCTGTAAATCCAGGAGGAGTGAAAATAACTAAACGGGTCTTGAAGTGTTATAAAGTTAAAAGTAGGGAGTAAGTACTCTGTAAATTTCAAGTTTGTATCTGCTAACAAACATGACCAAATTGTAGCCTGAAATATGCAAATTTTCTAAATTCCAAAATTTCAAGAAACGATTTTTTCATAACGAGTTGCCAGATTGGGGCAATTTTAATTTTGTATTTTTCTCCAACATGTCTAATTTGTATCTGAGAATTATTATGCTTTTATATTCATTAGCGCCGACACTGGAGTTCATTGAAAAACACAAAAAACCAAAGAAATATGCTTATTTTCAACACCACGTTTTTTTTCGGGTGTATGAATTAAGTCAAATTTTATAGTTTTGATAGAAACTATAAGCCTTCAGGTTTAAAACAATGCCTTCATCATGAACATATCTCTAGCAGAAAAATTTTAACAGCTCAAACCACTACGCACAAAAACAAGACTTTTTAGTTTTTTTTATTTAGCGTGAACCGGTAGTGCCGTGTGCAAAAATTAATTCCTCTTGGATTTTGGGTTTTCAGACCCTAAATATCATTTCCGGTTAGTTTGAGTAAAATCTAAGATATGCCAGCTTTGCCGATTGGTGTTTTCATACAGAATAACTCACATGTAACATGTACTTTTCATCCAAAAAAATACTTCAAAATACCGATTGATAAAAAATTCGCAAAAAGCTGTCTTTTAAAAGAAAAAAGCTAAAATAAGCTTATTTTTTAAAGCAAATAGTCAAAAAGTAGCTTATACTTACAAAATAAGCTAAAATAAGAAAATATCAAAAAATGTTCATAGTTCCATGATTAGAACTTATATTTAGTCTAAATTGTTCTACCCTTTCAGATAAAAAACAAGCTCTAGCTTATTTTTGGTTTCCCTAGTGATAAGTTTCAAAATAAAACTAACACATAGAAATACAAGCCGACAAATCTCCCTTAATCGATTGTTATACGATTGTAGTTGAATGTAACATTTAAAATTTACCCAGGCAGAAATTTCAAACCGTCCACTGTCTACTGTTGTTTTGTAAAACGTACTTGTACTATCAAGTACAGAAAAACGTAAAACAAATATTCGCCATAATCTCCCAAAAATAATTTTGCAGTATTGTAAAAACACTCTTCAAACATTAAACATTTAAATAGCAATTATTTAAGTAAAATAGTAATTCAGAACTGAATTGTCGATTTTTAAATGTGTGTCTTCTAATACAAATTAAACAAAATTTATTGAATCTAAGATATTTGAATCCGTAAATTTTTTTAATTCTCGACGTGACAATGGTTATCTGGTACTACCAATCACAGTACAGTCAAAAATGTTAGTCCCACGTTCTGCCAGCGCTGTGCCGATTGCTATTTTCTGTCTGGGTAATATTATGTACAAAAAGTTAAATGGTTATTATTCGAGTTTAACTGTGTAGAAGAATAAGGCAAAACTGGCATATATAATGTTATCCGAAAACTGTTTTTTTTTTTAATAATCCGCAAAATGATTTTTATGTCTTCGTTGTAGTCGAAAAAAAATGGTTATGTGCTTTAAACTCAGTTTCAGCATAAATTTCATTTGTCTGTAAATATCCAGCGCACACTGGTACATATTTAGAGAAAACTGGCAAAAATTTGTTTTGCAACCGATTTTAAATCCAATTATTTCAGTTGAAAGAAATCACAAAATCCATTCTTAATTTTTACTAATTCACTAGACCTTGTATTCTAGTTCGTTAGAGTGAGCTCTCTTTCTAGTTCAATTGATCTCAATGAACTAGGTCGTTCTGCTAGTTGCATCGATCTTTGACAATTTTTTTTTTTGTTTTTTTATATTAGATATTTATTTTTAACATTATTAAAAATTAAGCTGACAACTCAAAATGAACATAAAGAAAATATATATTACTCAAAATATCAGAAGATTGCGAACTAGCTCACTAGTTCAAAGTAGAGACTAGTTCAATTCAACTAAGTCTATCACGAACTACAGAACTCTATAATTCACTGTGAAGAGGGTGATACAAAATATACTTTTTCTGTTGTTTTGTCAAGTTATAATTCTTTTTTAATTTTCCACCGTTCAAATGTTCATATAGTTTTTTTTTTTTTGTTTTCAAAGATATAAACTTTGGTTACATTTTTGTTAATTGTCTGATAAATATACATATTAAGGCAACCATACACGATCAATATGATTTATCAATATATAAAAAAATCAACCAATCGCAGTAAAGCTCTGTGATTCCACTCATATTGTTTAGACTGTAATTGTGGTGTCGTAATTATTTATTTTATTAATTATTAATTTTGTGTCGTGAAGTTCCGTTTTTAATTTAATACTATTTCTGATAATGTAAAATAAAATAAATTTAATAATAAATAACTTCTGAAGAAATTGGGAATAAGAAAAGGAACGTCTAGTAATAAATGAAATAAATTGTTTTTAAATAATATTAAATACTTTGTTCTGATGGGTTGAAGTTAAAAAATGCATCAATAATATAGATCGTGTGTCTTAATCTTAACCCTCTAACTGGCAAACCATGTTTTACAACGAAATTCATACCATGTGCTCCACTCGACAAACAAATAATAAGTTCTTCAACAAAATTGTTTATCGTTGCCTAATGTAGGCGATATAAGCCAAAATATTTTAGGGTGCATTTTGAAAACTAAAGCATATAAAAGAAAAGTTTTGAACAAAAAATATTCTGCCTCCTGTTTAAGAAGATATCGGGATTTTCGTTTTTTTTGGAAAAAGCGAAATTAAGCAAAAAGTATATAAACTTCAATTTATATTGTTCGAACTTCAACGCTTTAATATTAATACTTAATGTCTTCTTTCTGTAAAATTGCACAAAAATCTGTCTCTTAGTTTATAAGTTAAGACGATGTCCATTAGAGGGATCCTGATAAAATCCTGTGAGTCCTTGAACTAAAGTAAGGACTTATTATTAAAGATAAAGCTTCAATCTTACTTATATTTTATTTTAAAGAGTTTTTAGTCAACTTAAATTGGTTTTTAGATTTTTGAAAACTATATTTTTTTAAAAATAATTAGTTTTTGAAATTTTAAGAAATGTTGATTTTGAAGCTTTCTCGCTTCCGAACCATGAACGACACGTGAATAATTTCTTCGCAAAATATGTAGCAAACTTAGTTTTCTATCGGAATGTTTTAATTCCTAAGTATAAAACCTCATTTGCCGCATTTGTGGTAAATTTTGTAAAGGCTACCCAGAGGCAGCCTTACCTGTTAGTGGGTTGATGAGCTTTGGATATGTTGTATAGAATTTAAGGGACACGTGCTTACTTTTAGCTTTCCAATCTCATATTTAGAGATCAAAAATTACTACATTTTTACTATACACCATTTTGGTATCAAATAAAAGGTTTTTTGAACAAAAATTAACTGGTATTAAATTTATACCTAAATACTTTCAAACATTTTTGTTATTCAAGAAAATGTGTTTCGAGTAACATTAAATGTGTTAAGCTAAAAATAATGCATAGTAATGCCCATTTATCGTCAGGGTGTCTGAAGTTTTTCCTATTTTCGAAATCTGTCATTTTTTATGCGGCTTTTCCCGAAGATTACTTTTCCCCTATATTTCAAATAATTTAAAAAAGTGGCAATCCTCGTTGGCACTATGGATATTAACATTTTTGTTTTCTTGAGTACTTTTATCATATGTTCAAATAAATCTATAGATGAAATTTCCCTTAAAAAAAGGACAACTTACTTTTCAGTAAATCCAACCAATATTGTCATCTGTTTTTTACTGTTCAAAAAGTGAACCAGAATTGTAATAAAAATGAACCACATATGTAGTAAAAAATAAACAAAACATTTATTTATTTATCTTATTTTCTTAAATAAGAAAAACTAGTGTATAAAATGAATGTGAAATCATAATACAGTAATTGGATGTGGTTTGCTTTTTAAATAAATTACATAAGTATGTAGTCAAAAATTGCATTTCTTCAACAAATATACAACTAAATATACTGAATGTGAGATTGGGCAGCAAGAAAATGTACGTATCTCTTGTTTGTTTCTCCTCTACATCTTATCCATATGTCAATAAAGTGTGTGAGTTCAGGTCGGGATAAGGGTGGTATCATTAGTTTTTAATAATTTTTAAATTGGGATAAGAATATTTTTGCCTTTTTTTGGGCATAGCTAATGTGCGTCAGATTTTGTATTGTCATAAAGACTCTTCTTAAAGTTCATATGAGATAATTTTGTGCAACTTGAGCGCCGATAACCTAAAGCAATTGTTTTGATAAAAGTTCCGTATTTCTGCAGTTATTCTCGAATTCTATATACACTTTTTATATCAACAATAAAATTGTCATACTCATGTAAAAATTATAATATATGGTAATATATAAACTTTCATGACTCCATATATGAGCATAGATTGTTCATATATCAGTAAGAATGAGGAGGTATGCCTATATAGGTTAATACATGCAAACAAAAAGTTTATGTATGTCAATATATGATATCATGTATTCAAATATATGTGATTCATATATTTCATATTAGAAAAAATCAAGAAATGTAACTACAAAGTATTTCGAAAAGTTACCAAAAAAGTTTTATTGATCAAACTTTAAAAACTCATATTGAAAGGGTTGTCATGAAAGGGTTAACGTCATGCCCAAACCCCTTGGGATACAATCTGAAATGTAAAATGTGTTTTTCTCAAGGTCAGGGCTGTCCTAAACTTTTAGCTGGGAATCTGAAACTTGCAATTGAAACATCTACTACAAGGTTTAACAAAGTCTTTAAAAAAGAAAAATCCGTAGAAAAGAATTTTATTTGTTTCTAAATATAATTCCGAAATATATAACGTGATATCATATTTCTATAAAAAACACATAACTGTTTTTGTCGATGCTACTACAACATGAGTCCAGTATGATCTCATGGAAGTTAGTGACGTATGTGTTTTTATGTAAACATTAAATATACTTCTCCTAAGGATGACATTCGACGAATGTCGAAACTAATTTTTATATTAACTACAACTGGCTTTGAGCTCGAGCATTTTTATTTTGTTTAATTCAAACTGAGAGGTCGGATAAATACAACCTTTAATTAAGACAAAATTGGTTTTAAACAAAAACAGAGTAAATCATAAACATAAAAGGAACAAAACTGCACTACACGACTTTTTGATTAATAAATAATTACAGTTGCGGCCTTTTGATTTTTGTTAATAAAACTGGTTTTTTTGGACGCAAACGTCTAAAATTTTGTTGGAAGGTATATTTTTGTTAACTACGTCGTAATCAATCAAAAAAACAATTTTGAATATTGTGTTAGTTACGGCCTTTTGGATTTTAGGTGACAATATGTCGTTCATTTAAAAAAACCAACCACATCAAATTATTGTATTAAGATACAATCATTTTATACGTTAGTTATTTTTTAATTTAAAAAAATAAAATTTATAAATGTTTGTTAGTTTTATGTGGTTCATTTTTACTGTAATTGTGGTTCATGTTTTGAATGGGAAAAATAAATGACAATGTTAGTTGCATTTACTGAAATGTAAGTCGTTATTTTTTCAATTGAAATTTCATTTGTTTTTAACTAAATTTGCAGTGGGGGGGGGGGGGGGGGGTACATAATATTCTAAGTGCAGGGTTATTAGCCGCACACTTTTTGGGGATTGGCTAAATATTGGCAACCTTTTAGCACGGTAAAATGTTAGACAATAGACAAGCCATCATCGAAGAGCACTCTTTCTGTACAATTGCAAGTGGCTCATCCGGTCCCGGTAACTTGTTTACGTGGACGGCACAAGCTCCAAATTCTATCGTGGCCAAATTATATGACACCCATTCGAGTTGATCGAATTTCTGTAAAAATTAGTTTTCTGCAAATAAGTCAGCTAACAAATTAGCCTTATAAACCGGGTCAGTGAATGCATTTCAATCCATTAAGGAGTTGAAATAGAAGAACTTACATTATCCCTAAGTCTTCTAACGTGTAACTTAACCCTTTTAACAAACCCAAATTGGGATTAACTGCTTAATCTGCCAAGAAAGAAGTCGATTAAACCATTTTTTTTTATACTTTTGATTAACAGTTAACCAAACTTTTCGTCTGCTTACAAATTCTGAACAGCTACTATTAATTGTCTGTAACTCTGTGTTTTGATAAAACTTCAGTTGGAAATGCTAAAAAACAAACTTATAAAGCCGCAAACAATGTCGGCGCTGTCTGCCAAATTTTAACTAACGTTGGCATTTTCTTGTTCCTTTTATGCCCGATCGCTATCGGCAAAACCTTAGCATTGTAAACAGAGAAAGCTGATCTTTTAGCTGTCCAATTAACCTTTCAATAAGTTTGTAACCTTTATTTTTATATAAATAATTTTTGTTTTATTTTGTACACTGATGATATGGGTTCAGTGAGACAAATCCCAGCAAAAAATAGTGCTTCAAAGAAGCGCATCCGGAAGGCATTATTCAATTACGAAGCGCTTCCGGAAAGCATTTCAGAAGGCATGATTTTTGTTCGCGATGTCCCACTTGGTATGTCTCTTTTAAGCGCTTCTTTCATGTGCTCTTAGAAGCAATAAATTCATGCCTTCTTAGGCACTAAGAAGCTCTTTTTTGTATGTTGACAACATTACTGCTTCATGGTATGCATACTTAATTGCTTCATTGTATGCATACTTTATTGTTTCAAAGGAGGCATTTTGAGAAGCACTACAGAATGCCTTAAATAATTGCTTTTTAGTATGCATGGCGGCAACTGCTTACCAAATCGAGTTTTTTTTTGCTGGGACTACTGACTGTATTTTTCTATTGTATTACATGTACCTACTTTGTTATAGTATTTTCGTTCGTCTGATGCAAAATGTGATCTGGAACCATCACCTAAGATCTATTATAGAGGCAAAACTCTTTTCCTCTGCAAATGATTATCCTTTTTGTGAACTGTGAAATTCTTTATCTTCTTCTAATACGCTGGTCATATCCATCACATATTTCCGGGATGTTTAAAACACCCCGACTATTACTTCATAATTCCATTTCGTTTTACAATGGTGGAATTCAGACGAACTGCAACTAAGAACTCAGTAAATATTTTGGCACATAAGTTCCTTTTTTGTAGGAATAAAAAGCTCTTTACTACAACGCACTTCTCTATTAGAAATTTCATTAGTTTGAGAAAAAAATGGCCAAAGTGTACAACCGCTAAACATTGTGCAATCTACTCGTACCTGAAAATTGGCACATAGATCTTTTACAAAACTTAGACTTGGGGCGAAATAAAAGTAATAAGAAAATCACACCTTTGGAGAAAAGAAACACCCTAATGTGTGAATGCAGTACTTATTTCCAATAACAAATTTAATATTTTTTTCAGCTTGACACCTTTACATTTTCTCAAGTGCATTGTACACATTGTCACCACATATTTTATTTCTTATTATAGCAAACAACATTTTGCGATTTTCTACAAGAAATCATTTATAGATTAAATATACACCCACGTCTGTCTGTCTAACAATAAAAAGTGTGGTAAAAAGATGGAAAAATTCTAAGAATCCTCCTTAAGTTGACAGCTACCAGCATAAGTATATACTTTAAAATGTGTAAAACGATAGTGGGTGGCATCAAAAAACATCGAAATCAATTTTATTGATAACATTGGAAAACATTTTATTAAAAAAACTGCTAGCTAAAGGCGTTAAAAGAAAAAGTATATAATTTCACTATTTGAAATGTAGTAGGTTATATAAAATTAAATTTGTTTAGAATGTTTTCAATTGTGGCAATAATAAAAAAAATACTAAACCTTAATAAAAGACGTCGATAAAAAAAAAACAGAAAGTTAGGCGAATATCTCTGCTTAAAAAATTAGTTTCGTCTTTGGTAACAGGTACATTCAAAGTTCCACCAGAATACTTTTAAAGGACATCAGCTTAACTTGAAAGCAAGCTTGCGGATTTAAATGAAATTTTGTAATATAAACACATTTTACATGAATAGAAAAAATTAAAATATATAAAAAATATTAAAATAATATAAATTAAAGATATGTTTTCGCCAAATTTTTAAATTTTTGTAAAGCGAATATATATTTTGAAGAGGTAAGAGAATTAAAAAGTAAATATATATTAATGATGTCGAATTAATTTTCTTTTCAGTAAATTATTATGAAATAAGCAACAATGTCACTTTTAACATTTAGTTTTATATTGACCCTCATAGCGTATGAGTAATATTTATTATGCTCTTCTCAATAGACTGCACGCTTAAACGTATGAGTTATATTTATAATATTATTGCACATACGTCTAGTACATCACATATTACAAGTAATGAGTGAAAATATTGTTATTGTTATTTTAAAGAATATTCTTTCTCTTTTTCCAACTTTAATGGTTTTCATTAAACAAATAAAACTGTTGAAATAACATTTAAAATGCAAAATCTCCTTAACCCCCTAAGTAAGTCTAGCACAAATTAGCATTGTTATTTATTATACTAAACGTATTCACAAGGTGTACAGTGTTGAACAGTGGGAAATATCATAACATTTTTGGAAATAATTCGGCTATTTCTTACTTTGTAGTCCGACTGCAATGAATTTGAAGCAGACATAAGCGACGTAATACACAGCTTAAGTTTTGTGTTGGAACCTTCCTGACACGCTGGGGGTGGCAATATTACCAACCAAATTAGGGAATTATCAATATTGAGTGGTCACAATTTTTTGTTACATTTCCACTTCCATAGAAATATGTGAAAATATGCATATTTTAGAAATTTTAGGTAATTTTACAAGTCTTGGGAAAAAATCTTGTTATAGACTTTTTAATAGATGCAATATTTAAAAATTCAAAGGAATTATGAAAGTTGTGCCGTTGGCGAGCAACTTCTCGAAAAATACTCTAAAAAACGCGGTGATGCAAATTTGTGAAAATATGAAGTATTTTAAAGTGTCATGAAAATTGACGAGCATATTTTTTAAGCATATAAGAAAAGAATTCCTTTACAAAAATTCAGAATAATTCGAAGATAATTTTGCAGTGGCGAACTACAACTCGAAAAAATTTGCCTATTTTCACATATTTGTATGAAAGTGTTTACGTTTTCTCCACAAATTTCAACAGTTTTTTTTAAGTTTTTAAATATGTAGTCTGTTGATGCACCTCCAAAAAATGAAAGTGTGTACCAAGATTTTCTTAAAAATTTGTGTAAAATAATATTAAATGTTTAAAAAATATGCATATTTTCAATCATTTGTATGTAGTTGTCGTGTTTTCTGGAGTAGCTGTTCGCCTAGGCCAGAATTTTATAAAATTCATATGAAGGAATCTATTATTGTACACTCATAATAATCCATGCTAAAAATAAGAAAAAAATGTCAAAACAACAAAAAATTTCGTAAAATGTACTTTCGTTTATTTTACAAAAAAGTTGTTTATTTTGATATTTTTTCGTAATTTTACGCATGGATTAATATCAGTGTAGGCGATTCTAAAAAACTTAAGTTTCCACTAAGTTTTCCTTAAAAATCTTTGTAAAAGTACATCATATGTTTAAAACCTGCAAATTTTCATAGATTTGTATAGAAGTTGTTAAGTTTTCTCGAGTTGTTTTCGAGTAGTTGTTCGCTTAGGCCACAATTTTTATAAAATTCTTTTGAGTTTTTGAAAATGGAAACTATAAATGCAGATGACTCCAAAAAAAAATATAAATCTGTATAAGTTTTTCTTTAAAATTTTCTGTAAAATTCCATTAAATTTCTTAAATCTGCATATTTTGACACATTTCTTTGAATTGCACTCAGAAAAAAGTTATTGCAGAACATCAGCGAGCTGATTTTTAGAAAAAAATTTGTAAATTCATCAATGCAAATTAAAATCGACTTGTTGAAACCGACAAAATTTTTGGCTAGAGCTTAGGAGATTGAAAAAAATTAGCATACATCTATTTTTTTGTGATTGTTTTAAATATAAGTTAAAATATAAGAACTTCCACATCGTTAACATATTCCAATTAAATAAAAAATCTGTAAATAAACAAAATTTCTTATTAATAACATTAAGAAGAAAACATAGTAATTTACAATTACTTACATGTATGTGAATATAAATATGTATGTATGCCGCAATTTAAAATTTTTCATATAAAGATAAACTCAAAAAAAAAAAATAAGTTAGTATATAACTTAGTAAAACATCTTGTAAGTCAAGTATACTATTTTTCAGCAAATTTTTTGCTAAAATTATGTTTTAAACTAAAATTTTAGTTATACTTAGTCAGCACTTAACTGTTTTGAACTAACGTTTTACTAATTTATTTTGCTAAAAAAAATTGTGCTCAATAGCACATCAGTAGTGTGAACGACAGCCAGATTAAAAGTTATACGCAGAATGAATAAGATGTCAAGATGTAGTAGTGACGAGGAAAATTATACTAAAAAGTACAACTCTAGTAAGTAAGACACATAAAAAAAATCAACCATGGAACATTTTTGTATCTGTTTTTCATACATAAAACAAAATTGTGGATTGAAACAACTTAAATTTTGCGTTTTCATCGGCTTGTGAAAGTAATTGTCTATTAATTAAATAAAAGACAAATATATTATTTAAATTTTAAAAAGATTAAATGTGTATTTGTAGTCAAATTGAGTGGTCAAATTGATAACAAATACAATACAAATACAGCAGGTAGACAGACTAAAGCGAAAGACAAAGACATACATCTTAGATAGATTTTTCTGTTTCCTTTTTCTTATTGCAAAAAAAAGGGTTGTATATGTTACATTTTGTTATTTTTTCGTTTCGTTTCTATAATTCTCTGGTGGATTAGCGTTCCTTTAGAAGATAGCATCATTGAGACAACCATTGATGTAAGTAGTTGAAAGATAATTTTGTTTATGTTATATATAATTATTTCTATATATTTGAAGATATTACATTAATTCATGTCGTCAATGTGGGAGTATGAAAATTTTTATATTTTGTAACGTATTGGAAATTATTTTAAAAAGAATCACAAAAATATGTTTTTATGATTTTCAGCAAAATAAATTAACTAAAGTAAAATTTTCTACAAATTTTTTAAGTTTTTTTCAGTCTACTAATATTCAGCAAAAACTTTGTTTAGCAAGGGTTTTTAATTTCTAATCCACTAAGTTATAGCAAAACTATTGCTAAATCTACTAATTATGTTGCTAAAAATCATTTTGCGACATTAGCAATTCTTTTGCAAGCACCCTCCTGACTAAAATTTTGCGGATTCAGCAAAATTTTTTGCTGACTTTACTAACTTTTTTATTTGAGTGTAGCTCTAAAATACAAAAAATATATATTTAAAAATATTGCGAAATATCATAAAGCCCTTTATCTTTTAAAACCAACTACCTGAGACTGGCAATTATTGTTGTGTGCAGTCGGACACAAGCGTAGTTTATATTTTATTTTTGCCTGAATTCTCTATTTATGAAAATATTGTTTTGTGCAGCAGCACCAAGAGTATTTTATTTTTGCCGCATCTACAATTTTCAAATTTATCAAAATATCATTAATTTAGTAATTTGTAGTAATTTATTTTAGTTTATTTTTTTAATTTATTTATTATTTTATTTATATTTTTTAATATTCACAATTTTTTTATGCATATGCGTGGTTTGATTGATGTGTAATATACAAAAGAAAAAATGAAATGAACGAAATCAATTTCGATTGCATTTTGAGCCAGTCGTATGTATAATGGTTGTGCTCGTTGGTATATGTTCTTTTTTCTCTACTTCATGCAAGTTCTTCATGCTATTGATGCGTTTATAAGCACAATTTTGGTAGCAACGTAAGTTTGTTAGACGTTAGTTCAGTATTAGTTTCTTGAAAAACTGTTTAACTAACATTTTTGTTGAAAACGCGATGCCAGCAAAAAAAATGCTGAAAGTTAGTAAAATGTTTAAATAGACGTTTAACAAAACTTTCAACTAGAGTTTTGTGAATATTTAAAATATTAATAATACAATAAATTAATTAAATAAACCAATAAAAAAATTACTATATGAATGATATTTTGATAAATTTGAAAATAAATGATGCAGGCAAAAAGAAAATACACTTTGGCGCTGCTGTACAAAGCAATATTTTGATAAATTAAGGATGCGAAGTTTAAACTAAAATATGAATTACACTTCACTCATACATACACTCAGGGAACTTCTGCTTTAAAAATATGTAGTTGTTTGGGTTGTAATACAGTTTCATTATTTTTAATGTAAATGTAAGTCATTTGTAGAACAAATACAATTTTTAACTAACCTTGTAGTTCATTTAAAAAACAACTCACACCAAATGACTGTTTTATGATTTTACATTCATTTTTTACAGTTGTTTTTTGTTATTTAAAAAAATAAAAATAAATAAATGTTTTGTTTATTTTTACTACCATGTGGTTCATTTTTACTACAATTGTTAGTCATTTTTTGAACATTAAAAAACAAATGACAATGTTAGTTGAATTTAATGAAATGTAAGTCGTCCTTTTTTTAAATGAAATTTAATTTGTTTTTGACAACAATTGCTGTCGTCTTTACCAACATAATTTCCTAAGTGTATGCATACAAGCATGTAATTATTATATTTTTATTTATGGAATTATTAAGTTTTGATCTTTATGTTATTAACAAAATATGTAGTGTCCGACCGAACAGTTCGGCCAAAAACCTATATTTTTTCGGGTTTTGATATCTAGAGGCAATGATGACAAATTTTGGTATTGGAAACATGTTTTTTGAGCCGATTTAATTCGATTTTGTGTATAAAATTTAAGAGAAAAGCCGAAGTTTAGCTATAAAGTCAAAAGTTCGGCCTCCGAACTATTTTCAATTTGGCCGAACTTTCTAAGGCCGAACAGTGAATTCATTGCTTAACTACAGACTTTTCTTCAAATTTGACACTCAAAATAGCATCTAATCAGCCCAATAAACATCTTTCCATCCGCCAAATTTGTCCATAATGCTTTAAAATACCGAATACAGACCAAATGCATTTTCTGGCCGAACTGTTCGGTCGGACACTAAAAATATGATGTTTCTTTCGAGATTTTTTATTTAATTGCATTATGTTAACGATGTGGAAGTCTTGACAAGTTTATATATATTTTTGAAACAATCACAAAAAAAAGGTTTAAATTTCAGCAAAATAAATTAACTAAAGTAAAAATTTTATACGAAATTTTTTGATTTTTTGTCAATCTACTAAGCTTCAGCAAAACATTTTGTTGATTTCAACAAGTCGATTTAAATTTGCATTGAACTAAGTGTCAGTAAAACAATTTGCTACAATTACTATTATTTTTTGCTAAAAATCAACTCACTGATGTTCAGCAAAACACTTTTGCATATATTAGCAATTTTTCCGCAATGATTCTCCCAGGAAAAGTGTTGCTGACTCAACTAACTTTTTTGCTAACTTTACGTTTGAGTGTATTTTGTTTGAGTGTTTCTGTGAATAACTTTTGCGGAATGAATTTGCAACAAAACGAAAAACGCTGTAGTTTTTTTTTTTTAACACAAACTTAAAGTCAGTTTTACTTTTTTAAAAAACAACGCACTACATTAATTTTATGTACAAAAAAAATTTTCCCAATTCAAATAATTTTAAGTCAAATTATATATACTTTGTCCATAGCTATTGGAAATTTCGATGTTGGGAGTTTTCTAAGCTACTTTTCACTGCTAATTGGATTTTTGGATATTTGAATACTAGTTGGGTCCAAATTTTTAATTTTATCTTCAGTAGAATTATCTCCCTCGAAAAAGTGCTTTCCCTGTCATTTAGTGACATCTAAGACTAAATATGACTAATCGTCCATGCTACAAATAGTGTCGTTTTTGACTAGTTTTGACCAAATTTGTACAATAAAGATTTAGGATTACTTCATACATTTTAAAACCAGCTCATATATTCTTTCAGCATATATTTTGTGTTCACGAACATTTTAAATATTTTTTCTTCGCATCAAATTTTACGCCAGGATCTCATGTATAAGTCGATCAACTTTAAATTTCCACCAGAGCAATTAATATTCTTAGTACTTTTTGTTGTTACTTAACCATCCACTGTTCAATATACTGCACATTGCCTTTCTATCTGTTCAACAAACAGAGAAACTGTTTTCGATTTCTTCCAATAAGATTGAATATCAAAAAAACCAAAATCTTTTTGTTTTAAAGTTGTTTTTTTCGTACCATTTAAAAAAAAGGATATTCTAGATTTAAAAAAAAATTATGCATTATTATAAGAAAAAATGTGGTTATCGGAAACTAAAGTCAAAATTTTGATAGCATAATTACGTTTTTTAATCTGCTAGTCAAAATGTGTTGCAATCAATTCATAAAATTGCAAATTAAAAAAAAAAAAATAAAATGCTTCTAAAAATGTTAAATGCTATTAATTATTTATTTCCAATATTTCGTATCCACATTGGGTGACTTCTTCAGGGAACAAATATTACAATTTGAAAAAACTAGTTTTAATAATTAAAAAAATTATATACATAAATAAAAGGTTAGTTTATATGAGATAAAAAGTTCCGATTTAAACAAAATTTATAAATCGCAACAATCGCAAACGAAGGCGTTAACAATTTTTGCACGATTCGAACTGAACTTAATTCATCATTATCTTTTGGTGTTATAGCTCGGATTGGGCATTTCACTTTTTTCTTTTATTAAATTAAATCGAACACAAATCTGTTTTCAAAACTTCAACGGATTCGATGCGGAATCTTTTTTAACGACGATGCAGAATATTCCTTTATATGACCCAGCAAATAATTGTATTTTTATATTTGCAATAAAATTTCTAACCCAAGTTTTCTTAAAGTCAAACTTTATAAAAACAAAAAGAAAAACTTTTAAAAATATTAACAAGCGTTTGCATTCATTTTTTATAAAAAAAAATATTTCCGAACTGCTGCTATTTTATTTATTTTGCGAACTTTTAAGGCAAAATTTGTGAAAAAAAGTTTCAAAGTTGTTCGAGTTACTCGAGTATATTAAAAAATTTACTCGATTAATCGTTACTAGTTTTTTCGAGCAAAAGTAAACCCGAGTAATTTAAATACCCTAGTCAGAATCTATCAGTGGTACAAAATATCAACCACTGGTATACCACTGGCTAATCGAGAAATTGTAAATAAACTATTGGCAGAACACTTGCTTAAGATGCTTTACCAGCGCTTTCAAAAGCGGTTTGCCAGTATTTGTTTTACAATAATTTCAGTGGTCTACACAAAAAATCATTGGCAAAGAATTGGGTGAGACCACTATGCTAACGTTGGGAAAAAGTGTTTCCCCAGTGCTATCAAGTCAGAACTTACCAACGGCTCAAAAGTATAACCAATGGCAAAGTTTGTAGTCGGAAGCTTCCTAGTTCGAGGCCGGTTTCAGACAAACAGTTTTTTGTGATTTTTTATACTTTTTAATATTTTTTTTGTATAAAATAATTTTTTTTTGTTTCTGGAAGCTCTTTTAAGATTAACTTTTTTTTTTGTTTTCCTAATTTATTTCTATCAAATCTTATGATCAAATCTGTTGAGCAGCCAGCTGTTACCCAGCATCATTTACTGACGTTTTAACCTATCAAGTATTATACATATGTCTACTTAGCTCAGAGGTTACAGCTAAAGGCAGATCTGGGTTCGAATACCGTTGGAACCAAAAGAATTGTATATGAACTGTTTTTTAAATTTTGTTTTGGAAATAAATTTTTAGACCAACTATTTCATGGTTTGGTATTGTTTCCGCAGTGATTATCCCACAATTTTTAAACAAACGAACCTTCCGTCTAATGATGTTATCATTTTGGGACTGGGAAAACCCTTGCTGCCACTTGCTAAAGTGCGTTGTCAGCGGAGGTCCGTTTGTCTTTTACTGAAAGAAAGTAAAAATCACATTTTGTAATTTATCATTTATTTATTTTTTGATTAATTTACCATAACATCTGTCTTTTTGTGAAAAAAATACCCAAACACAAATAAACTTTAATAATAATTTATGATGTTGTAAATATTTTTTTTCTACGTGTTATATGCCCTCTGAACATACATGTCAGATGCTACAAATCAAAAATAATAATAATAATTATCCACATACCAAACTGATGAAGGAAGAGCTTTTCGAAATATGAAAACAAAATAAATCATAAATTACTTCCCAGCAAAAAATAGTACTTACCCAGAAGCAGTTCTGGAAGGCATTATTTAATTACCGAGCGCTTCCTGAACTTATTCCAGAAGACATGATTTTTGCTTACGATGTGCCACTTGTTATGTCTCCTTTTTAGCAGGTGAAAAGTGCTTCTTTTACTTGATCTAAGAAGCAATTAATTCATCACTTCGTAAGAAATGAAAAGCGCTTGTTTTGTGCTTTGAGAAGTGGTAAAATAAAGTGTAATAAATAAAAATAAAAGCGCTTATTCTTTTATTAAAAGAAGCAATAAAATGAGCTATTAAAAAAATAAAAATTTGAAAATTTTATTGAAAAATGTTTAGTTTCATAAATTTGATTGTATAAATTTGATTAAAAAAAAATTTCTTAAAATTTGTTTTAAAAAATTTCAAAAAATTTCAATATTTTATAGAAAATTTCACAGCATTAATGTAAACAGTTAATGGAATCTTTATTAAATCCATAAAATCGATTTATTCATACTTTATTACTTAATTGTACACTCAAAAAACAAGTTAGTAGGAAAATTAGTAAAACGTCTTTTAATTAATTAGATCCTGGTCATCTTATTATTTAGATACTGGTAATCCCATAACATTGCTGAGATTTTGCTGGGTGAAAATCATCAACAAAAAATTACATAACAAATCTTATTATCTCGAGTCAAGAAGCGGTTTTTTTAAAATTTTTTTAATGCAGAATTGTTGCGTTTTTAAATACTTTTTATATTTGAACAAACTTTTTAGAAAAAGTGCCGTAACAAATATTTAATTCACAGAAAATTGTGTTTTTGGAGGCTTTTTAAAAACGGTTTACTACACGGAATGTTATCGATGGAGCTGAAATATTTTAGGAGTCATCATAAAACATGGTAATCTCTACTTTCAGGGGGCTGAATATTGCATTTTTTAATTGCAGGGAAAATATTAGTTGAATCCCATTAAAAATCATTCACATTGGTTTAAAAATGATAACAAGTACATACTATATAAAATTAGAACAAATTAACCATCTTTATTATCAAACGACAATGTCCTCAACAAATTAATAGTTCATTTACCTAAATCAATTGTTACCTAACCAAATTTAAAAATTAAATAAATGTTTTTTAATTTGTGATGTTTGCAACCATTTTAAAATTATATTTTTATTCATTTGAATTTATTTTTTGTTTCCAAATATAATAATATTGGGCTTAGAAATTATTTTAATGTAAACATTAAATATTACCAATTATTCAGGAACTTTCATCATCATATAGCTGTGTGTCATTTAATAAAAAATCGGTTACATACACAAAAGTTGATTTGATTGGACTAATTAACAAAAAATTATCTTTGCAACTAAGGAATCGGTTATTTTTAAAATGTCAAAAAAAAATCACAAATAAAAACACAACAAAAAATTTTAAATACAAATTAATATTAATATTAAACAAAAAAAAATGTCTTGGCAAAATATTTAAAAATTAAAAATAAAAAACTCAATTATTAAAACAAAATCTGATGGAAATGTCTATCACTTTATTATGGTGTTCCTTAAATATATATATGCATTTCATTACATCCACCAGTTTTGTTACAAATGGTTCCAAATGGAAGAAATCGATTCTTTTTTTTTGGAAAATGTTACGCAAGTCGGCCAAAAATTTGCTATTTTGAAAAAAAAAAACTATTATTAATATTATTAAAAATTTCCAAAATTTATTTTGTATGTGATTTATTTATTTAATATGCTCAAAATTATTCGGATATACAATTCTGACTTCATTGGCTATCTTTAACCCACTTTAGCCTCGAATCCGAAATAACCTTTGCTTAAAATGCAAATACGTATTTTTATAAAATTAATTTTTTTTTGGGGATGTTGATTCGGAAAAATATCACTTAAGTAATATTAAACTATTATCATCTGTCCTTTTCTTCAAATAATCTTTAACCTTAGTGGCCGGGACAAAAAATACCCATTAAACTCTGACCACAAAAAAAATTTTCCATATGCTTAAAATTATTATATTATGGTTAATGATTTTTTACTTTTCATCAAAAAAGACCCACTACGAAATTTACAGAATAACATCTTTCAGATTTTTATTAGATTCTGATATGTCATAAAGGGTACTTAACTAACTAACAAGAAAATTGCAATCGACATCTCCAAATTAGTCATTTTAAAAAATACGTTTTTGCATTTTTTATAATATAAGTTTGTCATTTTGGATTTTAAGCTAAAGTGGGTTAATGATATCCGAAGAAGTCAGAATTGAATATCTAAATAATTTTGAGTATATTAAAGGAATAACTGAAATAAAAAATAAATTTTTCCGAAACTTCGAATTTTAAGAATTTTTAATAATACTGTTTTTTTTCCAAAATGGGTCATTTTTGGCGACTCGAGTTAACTTTTTTAAAAAAAAAATCGATTTTTTTCTTTTTGGAATAATTTTAAAACTGAGGGTTGTAATGAACAAAACTCGACAAATCGTTATTTTAAGCGACATCCTCTTGTATAAACATTACTTTTTCCGGGTCGAAGTGGTTAATGTACATACGAGTACTTTTTTAAGTAGAATTTTAGATTAAACATAACTTAAAAAAAAATTTAACAGGTTTAAAGCCATACTTCTGGCATAGCATAAAAGGGTTTTTGTTATATTGCAGAAAAATACGAATTTTTTTACACAATCACTTAAAATCAAATACTGTTTATATGATATTTTGTATTTGTATTTGTATTTCTATTTCTATTAAATTTAAATTTTAAACTATTTTTTAAATTAATAAAAATAATAATTTTGGAAATTAATTGGAAACGGTGTTTTTAATACTATAGTTGATTCGGTGGGATTAAGTAAAAAAAAACACTGTTGGGTAAACAATCATGTTTATTCAATTCGGTAGGAATAACTACAAATTTAATCGTTCTAATAAAATATTGGTTACAACAATCGAATCGACATTTAAATTTTATGATAGTACGTGTGACTGCCAAAATTCGGTTGGCAAAAAATTCGGTTGCAACAATGAATATGTTTTCTGTGTGTATGTATATGTGTTTATTAAATCTTCATATCTTTAAAGTTAAACGATTTTAATTATTTTTCGTTTTAAATTTGTTTATGATCGAAAAATCCTATTGCCTTAAAAAATATTTTCTTTTGTGCTAAACAATAAAGAAAGCAAAAAACAACGTAATTAAAATTTAATAAAGAATATGTTACTAAAGCAGCAGTATATAATTTCCAGTAACAATTTCAGGAATTTTTGTTGTATAAATAAGGGATGAGAGTGTATATACCCTGCCAGAAATTGCCGATGGTCTGCAAAAGCAAGCACTGGCATACGACTGTTTTCCAATTATCCAACAAATATAGTATTAGCAAAGTACCGATTTACAAAACTCTGCCAATGTAAGTAAAAAGTGATTTCCAGTACTTCAATTACAAACTTAACAACTGTTAAATTAATAAAAGCATTGGCGCTGCCTTACTGAGAGCGTTTTCCCAACGCTGGCAAAAGGTGCATTGACAGTACTTTAATTACAAAATTTACAACCGGTAACATAATAAAAGCACTGGCACAGCCCCGGTTAACAAAGCTTTCCCAACGTTGGGAAAAAGTGCTTTGCCAGTGCTCGATTTACTAAATTTCATAAATAAATCACATTTCATAACTACGACCAAAAAAAAAAAAACCTTTCCGAATTCAGATTACTCCAATCCACTCACTCATCATTAGTATGTGTTTTTCTTTTTTGAGTTTATTTTTGTTGACCAAGGCGTTGTTTTATGCAAATGAGAGTGTAGCGAAATTAAATTATTTATGGATACACAAGAACGACACAATAATGCCGCCCTGTGTGCTAAACCGTATTTCCTTTTACAACATAGATTCATCAGTTAAAGAAAATGGTTATATTCACTTTGCAAACCCGGTTAAAAATCAACATATATGCATACATTCTTGAACATGTATGAACATATTCATGGTCATATATGAAGTCATTCGAGGTCATGCATGTCCACATACCTCCATATAGTATTCTTATGTTAATATGAGATCATATCATATATGTAAATATTACACATATGAACATGGAAATATATGCCCATATACGATTTTACATGTTAATACTACCTCAATTTTCGTTAATGTACACACATGAATCCCCCGGTAGACTAGTTGTTAGCAGGCTAGCTTATCAGTGCTGGTGTCATGGGTTCGATTCCCACCAGAGGCACTAGTCTGTTTAGCTACAACGAGCCGAAAGCCATACACTCATAATAATCCATGCATAAACATACGAAATTATTGTCAAAACTACAAAAAATTTCGTACAATGTACAAATTTTCGTTTATTTTACAAAAAATTTGGTTATTTTGGCATTTTTTCGTAGTTTTACGCATGGATTATTATCAGTGTAGTAGCTAGTGCTCGGTTAATAATTAATAAAATATATAAAAAATCTTTCTGTTTTTTTTTTTATATTTATATGATTCCTCATATGAACATGCATGAATCATTTATGAACACACATGAATCATGCATGGATGCATGTGGACATTTATGCTGCATGTGCGTTAATTTATGGATCCGTATATGCTGATTTTTAACAGGGTAAAGTAAAATGAATATTGCTGAGATTTGTATTTAATTTTCTTTGTTGTTTCTATTATTTAGGTTGTATTTAAGGCTGGCGCGGATTCAGTTGCGTGGCGAGGGGAGAGAACATTTCCCCCTCCCCCCACCACACCTTAAAACTAAAAAAATAAAGGAAATAGAGAAAAAAAGGAAAAGAGTAGAGAAAAAAGGAAAAAGTAAAGGAAAATAAAGAAAAGGAAAAGAAAAATATTTCAAAATTTAATACTGATATATTCAAAAAATCTCTAGTGAATAGTTAAAATTTCAGAAAATACACTGAATGAATTTCGACATATAAGTGCATCTTAATAAAAAGTACACACAATTTTGTGAACATTGTTAATATCGAATTCAATAGTGTGGTCAGAAAAAACTTATCGGATTTGGTGATAAATACCACATTACTTATTTTTTTTTTAAAGTTTTTTTTTTATTTTCTAAAGCAATAAAATTGACTACTAAATTTTTATAATTTATTTACCAAACTATCTTATCTACGAAATCTAAAATAATCGTTTAAACATAAACATATTCCTGAATCAAAAATTTGTTTGCAGGAAAACTGTCATAACTAAAAAAAACTAAAATTTGATATCTTTTATTCAAAGAGTAATTTAAATTTTTTTTTTTTTTAAGGAAAAAACATAATTTTCTAAATTAAGTATAAAAATCACGAATTGAGTAGGGTGGCCCAAAATATAGATTTGTTTGTTGCTGAAGCTTAGTTTGGGTGCTTATGGGGTAAAGCATTATTTATTTTATTAATTTTTAGTAAATGAAATAAATTTGATTATCAAATCGATGAAGTGGTTTATGGATTACATATTTTCAAAGATTTGTTTATCAAAAGATTTTGAGTTTTAATTTCAGGTATTGCAATATGGATAAACTTAATATGTTTGAAGCAAATGCACTGGTTATTTATATTACTCGTATTTCAAAAAAAAGATTTTACCACAGGAATTTCTCTTTTATATTGTATGTAAAATGTTTTAAGCATGACTTTGTAAAAAAATTTGAATTTTCTTTGAAAATACTGTTATCAAACTTTAAAAATATGTATCCAAATATGTTTATTTGACGCATAATTTTGTCAGTTTGCATACAAAAAAGAGAAATAAATAGTGTCTGACCGAACAGTTCGGTTATTAATTGTATAAAAAAAAATTAATATTGATAATGAAAATAAAAATAATAAAATCGACCCAACAAAATGGTCGATTTTGACATTAAAATTTAGGCAACAGTTCAACCCAATGCACTTTTTGGCTGCCGAACTTTCAATAAAATTGGAAAAAGCATTGCCATTCAGTTTGCTTTACAACTTTTGTCTTTTTCCTTCACTATGACATTCATGTTGGCAATAAATCAGTTCAACAAACATTTTTCCACACAGAGAAAAAACGAAATTTTTTTTAGTAAATCAATGTAACTTTTCTTAAAAAAGTGAATATTTTCTTAAAATTAATGAAAAGTTTCATATTTTTTATAAAATCAGTTTTTTTTAATAAAACTTCTTCATTGCGAGTAACAAAACATATCTTAAAAAAATTATATTTCTTCTTACAATTTTATGTAAACTTGCACTAACTTAATGAGAAGTTTCAATACAATAATTCCAGTGCAATTTCATTGATTTAATGCAAAAATTCTTTAATATCATGTACATTATTCTCTCATTGCAATATCGAAACTTGTCCCCAAATGCCAAAAAAAAAATATAAAATAAGTGTTCTTTCGGATACTACTGAGAGAATTCTCTTCATGATATTAGTGAATATTTTTGCATAGAATCAACTGGAACTCATTCAATGAAACTTTTATTTTAGCTAAAGCAAGTTTACTTACAATAGTTTAATTCACAATGAGGAACTAGTTTTGTGAAAAGTAATAAGGTTTTCATTAATTTTAAGAAACTGTTCTTTCACGTTGTGAATAAAATTTCATTAGTTTATTGAAAATTTTCATTATTTTTTGTCCACTAAAATTGTCTCATTATAAGAAGATATATAAAAAAGCGTGCCAATTACGCAGAGTACTGAATAATGATCAAGCCAATGTTGACATATGCAAAAAAAAAATATTTTGAAATAAACAAATTTTATCAAAAAATTTCCTCCCCCACAAATGGAAAAACTGGACGCCCGCCTGATTTAAGGTCTGCATGTTTTTCTTATTTTAGCCATAATGTCTAAACAGAGGCTAAATAAGAAAACCAATGTGATATGAACATCTAAAAGATTTAATCTTTGTTAATGATGAATGGATTAAAAAATTGTGCAAAAAGTTTTAAATTATATTAAGAAAAGAGCTTGTTTGACGAAAATAAACAAGAATATATAAAAGTCGCTATTATTATTAAGATTAGGAACTTTGTTTCCGTCTAGAGTTCTGGTTATTTCTATTAAAAATATTAAAATATGTAATTAAGTTGAAAAAAGGAATTAATTGGGATTTGAATTTGTGGTGTAATGGTTAGCGCGTTGGACTGTTACACAGATAGTCCCAGATTCGATACCACATTAATTAAAAGGAAGAATTTCCTGAGTGTTGCTTATCTTTAAAAAAAAAGGAAAGAGTGAACGACGTATCACTGCACAGGTCTAAGGGGTACATGTAGCCGGGGCATGCGAAAAGTAATTAGCAAGTAACCTGCCACTTTTTATTCAGAGTGCATCATATTATGTACGGCTTGATAAATAGCCCGTCCGGAACCAGTAACTGCACTTATCCAAAACAGCGTGTCATACCACCTGTTCAAAAAAGCTTCAAAAGGCACAACAAAAATTAGTTATTTTGTCTATACCCAAACAAAAAACTATAACATTAAATTCGTTATAACAATTTAAATTTGAAAAAGTACATAAACTAGTCAAGAAGTCCGGATGTTCAAAATAAAGATTTTTTGCAAGTTTTTTCTTTATTTGCTAACATTGGTATTATCAAACAATTTCTACCAATTTTTATGTTCCAACACTTCCAAAAAGCACTTCACAATAATATCTTTATCAAAGAAGCAGCTGCAACACTTCAGCAGTAGCAGCTGCTTCCTCTCAATTTTGTTCCCAAAGACATTCTTAAAAGTCGCCAATTACTTACACATAAAAATCGTTACCAAAAATCTTGTAAATATCTAAACAAGATATTTCGAAACCAATATGAAGAAATTTTGATATTTTAATTTATATTCTTGTAGAGTGTTTCAAGTTTTTGAATAAGTTGTGCCAAAAAATCATATTCTGGTGATAGTTTTTTTTTAGCGATATTTTATGTGTAAAATCGCCATTCACTCGAAAATCGCCAGTCGGCATTTCGAAAATTAACTTGCCAAACGAGTTCTACGATCGCTACGTTTGACGAGAAATTACCATATCTGACTAACTTCTTCACTGTCTGAACAGTTCTGTATTCAGTTATTTTAAACCAGTGGAGTGTTACGTCTTCAAAGTCGGTACATAAAAAATTCCTTCAGTGTTGTGTCCACTTTGCAGCAGTCAAGGAACTGCATTCTTCGGTACTAATTGCCTTGTTTTTAGCCACTGCTAACGGTTTTCAACCAGTTCAGTGGCCAGTTGCTTCAGTACACTTTGATGTTATGTTACTTTTTCTCCAGTTACGTGATATATATGGTACCAACCAGTGAATGTTTTGTCACCATAACTATAGTCACGTGATTGGAAATTCCAACCAAATTAACACTTTTTGGTGCACCACAATTTTGGTTTCACCAGTTTCGTGACGTGCTCCCAAATCATATATCACAGAATTACCACTTTGGATCAATCAACCCTTCATTTCCCGCAGGGTATATGTTGACCTATAAAGTTGTAATTTTTTTTCAAAAATATTTGAAATTTTTGATACCACTTGTGAATAACAATAATTCTTGTTGACACCAAACTTGTTTTGATCCATTTGCTGACGTTTTTTTCTCTCTTTTTTATACTTATTGTCTTTTGACTGCGAAATAAATATATAAATTCAGTGCTATTAAAATCAGTATTTTGTGAAATTATTTTAAAAATTTCGGACTTTTCCATTAACGGCGAGCATTGCATCTTCAAGGGATGCAGTAGAATTAAATTACTTTTTACAGAATTCGTTTAATCAAAAACTTTGCATTTGAAAAAAAGTACCCAAGCATCGATTTTGGAGGCAAAATTCAGAATAAATTTAAAAATTTCAACACAACATTTTTTTTAAGGGTTGAACCATTTAAGTACACTCACAATATTTTAACAGAAACTGATTGCAGTTTATTTCAAAAGTAATCTGTAAAGTTTGTTTTTTAAGGAATATCAATTTAAACTGCAAAAATGTATTGATTAATTTATTTTAACTTTTATTAAAAAAAAAAAAAATAAACATAAATACTGTACCAGTTACTATTTTCATTTCTTTTTCAAAAAAATTTTTTATTTGATCCAAAAAGTTAATGATAGTAAAATTAAAAGAAAACTGTAGTTTTTAATAATTTGGAAGTTAATTTTGATACTTAAAATGATAGTTAAATTAAAAGAAAATCGTTTGTTTTTGCGGATTTTGAGTTTTTTTAAATTTGTCTTTTATATTTTTGATAGTAATTTTTTGAGTTAATTTTTTATAGTTTAAATAAAGTAAATTACTTAGTTTTTACAGATTTTATTCAGTTTATTTTTAAATAGTTAAATATTAATGAAAAAATCATTTGATTTTAAGAAAAGAGAATAGACCGGTTTTTAAAAACAAAAAACCAATATGCTTTGGTGCGACATTTAACACTTTGGACTTTGAAGCTAATTTGAAAGTAGGTAGTCTAAAATGGACCACACTCACAATAGTTTGCTGTTAAAATCAAGGGAATATGTACTTTGAAACTATTAAACATACACCCATAGAAAAATTTAGCTATTTGTCAACTGAAATTTAGTAACTTGGACTCAAATTCGGTTATTACGAATTTCAGTCGTTTGGTACAACTGAAAATTAGTTTTCACAACAAAGTTCGGTTAATTCAACTGAATTTAAGTTCAAATACACAAGGGGTTCAGAAATCTAATTTAAATATCGTTGTACTAACTGAATTTATAAGTTGTTACCATTAATATACACTTTTCAATTCGGTTGGCACATTATTTCTCTGTGTGTATAGTTATAGCCCGGTCTACTCACTTTTCTTTTAAATCAAATGTCTTTTCCCCGGTGATATCCAATTAGAAATTACCAACGGCTCAAAAGTCTGACCCCTAGAAAAGCAATTATTTTATAAAATATATAATACTTTATTTAAACCCGGTTTCAGGCAAAAATTTTTTTGTGATTGTTTTATATTTTTAAATATTTTTTTTTATATAAAATTATTATTTTTTTCTGGAAGAGCTTTTTAAGACCAACTTTTTTTTGTTTACCCAAGACGCCTGCCAATCTGGCGGCCAGCATTAAAATCCCGTCAGGACAAACAGAATATAAACATGAACTTTTTCCAAATTTTATATTGGAAAAAAGTTCTTAGATCATCTTTTTCATAGATGTACTAACATTTTTCCAACGTTGGAGATGTTGCTTCCGCAGTGCTAGGAATAAATACTTTTTTAAAAAAAAAAGTACAGTTTTTTAAAGCCATTTTCGGGAAAAAGTACTTCTATTTTTAAAAAAGTACTTTTGTTTTGGAAAAATTTATTTTTTAAGAAAATTATTATTTGAAAAAAAGAACACATTTCTACGGGTTCTGGAGCATTATCACCCATTCATTGTGTTTTAATTTCACCCGCAGACTCAAAGGAAAAGCTTCTTCATATTTATGAAATGTTTTATCAATGTTCGGCCAATGTAACATTTCATAGCATTTATGAAACATTTCCTAACAAACAAATCAATTTCATCATATTTATGAAATGAATGAAATTATTTTTGTGTAGAAAAAATTCATAGAGACCATGGTAGGGTCATTATAATTCGTGTTGTTTATGAAATGTTTCATAAATATTGATAAATTGTTACATTGGACGAATATTGATGAAACTTACTCCTTTTCATTTCTATAGGTGCAGCGTTTGTGTATTTTTTTCTGTAATGTATTATTTAAAAAAAAAAAATATATTTTGCATTATCCACGGAAAAGCAATTTAAAAATTTGGTCCGTGTCTGGGGTGACACGCCCTCTAAATCCATACATGGCACATTTGGCACAGTTCTTAAAAATCTAATTATAAACCGCAGTGCCAAACTTTGCTCATATGTTCAACAGCAACCGAAGTAAGGCAGTTTATAATTTCGAGTTGTATGGGAAGTCCTATCCCGCCCACTTATGAAACAGTACTAAAAAAGTGATTAAAAAACGCCGTTAAAAATGTTGTACATATTCGTTTAACAGAAGCCTATTTATCCAGCCCATTTTTGTCACAGAACTAAAGCGTATATTACTAAAACGCCTTGAGAGCCCGGGAAAAAGCCATATAGTTTTTCGGGCTATATGGGAGGTGCCAAGCATATCGTGCCCACTTACTCAAAATTTGTATTAGATACTATCGTACATGGATGGTTTGCTCAAATATGTGCCACAGAAGCTAAATTAATACTTTGGATTGTATGGGAGGTGCCACACCCCTTAGTTCAATCACGATCTAGTATTGCCTATAGCTCCTTCCCGAGAAGGCCATATATGTTTGGTCTATCTTTCAAGAAATACGGTTCAGTCGTTTGGGCCTAATAATGCAACAAACATCCAGACAGACAGACAGACAGACAGACAAACAAAAGGATTTATAATACAATATTAATAAGGATAATAAATGAATCATAAGCCATGGTGAGTTGTTAGACAAACCATTTTGGTTATTAAAATATCAAAAATCGGCCATTTTCTGATTAAACCTCCGTTCCAAACAATGTTTTTAGAGCAATCTTCAACTTCAATATTCTAGCGTACAATAAAATGAAAAGTACATATAAAATATTGTTACTTTTTTTGAATATATTCTAACGGTGGAATGAACGTATCTATGGTTGTTTTTAAGTTTTTGTTTATTTTCTTTTAAATAGTTTTAAAGCCTATAAAATATTTTATGTATATAAAACAAAATTTTCTTCACTTTTAATGATTAATGTTAAACAAAAAAATCTCTCACTCTGACATCAGGAAAAAGGGTTAAGAAAGGTTAACAAAACAAAAAGAAAAACAGTTAATAATAGAGAAATAAAATATTTGTTAAAGAAAACTTTTTACTGAAAATAAATTATATTTAAAAAAAAAAAACTTTTTGTTGTTCCTGTAAAAAATATGTTCAAAAAAAAAAAAAATAAAAATAGAAAAAAAAAAATCAGAAAATGTATGTTAACATCAACAGTTTGTAAGTTTGTTAATCTTATGAGTTTTTTTCTGTTTGAATGTAATTTAAACTTGCGTGGCAATGGGATTTTGTTGCATGTTTCGTTGTAGATCTGTTAAAAAGCTGTTGTTGAGTTGAGTTGATTTTATTTAATTTGTGGCAGAAGTAAATAACTGTCATTTAAAAACAACCCAAATGTATATTTTGTTAATATGTATGTATTGGTGCATATGGATTTGTGTGTATGCCTATACCGTCACCTAAAATACAAAAGGCCGTAACTACACTTGTTAGTTTTTTCCATGAGCGACAAAAACATTATAAATAAAAAAAACTACTTGTAGTTTAGTATCAAAATTTTACAAATATGCTTAAGAAACAAAGACGGATTTGCTTCTGAGAAAAAAATTTGAAAATAGTAGTTTTTAAGTAATGTAGTAACGTCCTGCTGTAATCGATTTTTTGAAACCAAACAGCCGTAATTTCATTACAAATATTTATGCAAAAAATAAAACAAACGCTTAAGATAAAAACTACTGCTTTTCACCAATAATTAAAAAAATTTTTAGTCAACTTAACTATGTATTTCTGAGTTTTTCTGAGTATATTTAAAATAAAACGCATTATAACTTTATACAAATTTTCGTGAAAATTTAAAAAATTGATTAATTTAGTCTGAGAATAACAAATAAAATTAAATTGGCTAAGCAAAAAACAGTGTAAATCATTACATAAAAAACAAAACAAAAAAAAAAAAATAAATGAATATAATAAAATTGCAGTAACGGCTTTTTGATTTTGGTTAATAAAATTTAGGGTTTTCCACGTAAACGTGTAAAATTTTGTGAGAAAGTGTTTTTTTGGTTAACCACATCGCAATCACTAAAACAGTAAATTTCGAATTTTTTGTTAGTTCCGGCTTTTTGGATTTTAGGTGACGATATAAATTTATTACATAATACTCACAAAAACTTTAACTTTATCACACTTATACTTGTATGCTAGAGTGGACACAAACTCAAACGTTTCAGAAAAATCTAAAGTGCGGAAAATTTCTTACTGAAAATATCCGGATGATTTTTTGTTTTGCTTATTAGCGATTGGCAGATGGAACAACGCTTATAAATTGTATCTAAAAGAGTGGAGAACTATTACCTTTTCAATCAGAAAATCGACGAACATACTTTCTTTTATAATCTTTAATAAAATAATATTTATTAATTTCAAAACGAAGCCACATCTTTATAAACGAAACGCCAACTTTTTTCAATTAAATCGATTTGTTGAAAAATAAGTTGAATCAATTAAATAATTGCTTAAATTCTCAACTTGTTTCACATTTTTTTTATGCCATTTAAAAAAGACATATTGTTGTTGTTTTTTATACATGTTTATGTATTAGTAATTGTAAAATGGTTACGCTCCTTATGTACAAGTTCTTCTTAGGGAATTTGTACATATAAATAAAAGATGGCGGTTTCTTTAAACTTTATAAAAATTAAAGGGGATTTTATTTAACCTTATTTTGAGATTTTAGGTTAACTTTAGTTTTAAGGATTTTAATTTTTTATAGTTCACTATTTAGTTCAGTATTTCACTATTATATAGCTTTTATAGGTTTTAGAACTTAATTCTTCGGGTTTATAGATTTTAACAATTTCAAATGTTAACAATTTTAACTTTTTCACTTTAGGGTATTTTTGCCTTAACAAATATCACTTGCGTGAACAGTAATAAATATTTTGAATTAATTTCAATAATATTTTTATAAATTCTTATTTGGTTTATTACTTTATTAAGTTTAATAATTTAGTTTCAGTAGATTAAATCTGAATATTTATTTATTCGAAAACATTATCATAATTTTGACAGGTAAAATTAAATTAAACATTATTTAAAAAAGCTCTGATTTTAAAAACGGCTAATTTTTGTAAATAAAAAAGTGGAAACAAAATTTTGCCGTACGCAGAAAGAAAAAAAAATAATATTTGTGTAAATTTAGTCACATTAAGTATAAATAAATCTGTTATAAAATTCAAGCTACAAAAAACATTTGATATGGAAACAACACTTCTTTATCCAATTGTTTTTGCTTTTTGAGAAATGTGTTATTTTTTAATTGAAAAATAATTCAATTAAAGAGCTATCAATTTCTGAATTAACAATTTTCGTCGTTGTGGAAATTTAGCAAAAAGTTATTGATAGAAATGGGGTTTTACAGTTTACAGTTTACTTCAAATTTGTATCCCATTAATTTATTTTATTCTAGTGTTATAAGCCAGAGTTCATGTTAACAGTTACACTAAGTTATATTTCACATCTTCAAAAAATACTTTTATTATTTTTAACTTCTGATCATAAAATTTTGACAATCTTTTGCTACAAAAAAAAAACTGATAAGATTCTAACAGACTTTCATAATTTCAAATTCAATAATGTGTGTTTGATCTGAATAAGTGGTATTTAAATTTTAATTTTTTTTATATAATTTTTCATTTATTTCAAGTTAAAACTTATATGAGTTCAGTAATTCAGCCCCACTCTAATATATACATTAGGGCGAGCAAAAAAAAAAAATGTGTCGATCTTCACATTTCCACAAGGCTGCCGATATTCCAATAGTGCTCAGTAGTACTCAGTCCTATTTTAAGACATGTAATCACTTCTCAAGACACTAATAATTAGTTTAAGGGTCACTCAGGTGATCTTAAAAGTAAAAATTCAGAATTTTCCAAAATTTAACCTCAATAACCCCGCAAAAACACTCCAAATATTGAGTCTAGTAATATAAAATCGATGGTTTGGACGTATTACAATTTATATTGTAATTCTAACTCTTTTATATCAAATGTCCAAAAAGTAATGAGTTATGCATTACTGGCAGCCTTACGTAAATATGAATTATAATGGTTTACCTATGTACATACAAGGGTATACATAATAAGACATTACCAGAAGGAAGAAATAATGGGTCTAAAAATAGATTTTGAAAAAATTACGAATTTAAATAATATATTATTATTATTTTTTTAAACATGGTCGAGCCGGAAATCGATCATGTGTCGTCAGATTAAAAGTCGGCTGCTCTATACCTGAAGCCAGCGAAGCATGTAACATTTGGTAGTTTAAAACATATATGAATTTTTCTTCTATGTAAATTTGTTCAAGATATACCAAAGCTAACACCTTACTATTTAGCTTATAAAAATACGAATTATAATGAGTCTAAAATAGATTTCCGGAAAAATGTTGTATCATTCTATTTTGCCTGGAAGAAATAAGATGAATATACTTTTATTGTTCACCTATTATTATTTGTATGAGAACAAAGCATTATAAGTTTCTTATTGGTAACCCATTATTTTACTACTTAAAGCAATGCAGATGGTAATAAGTGCTCATGACAAAATAATGTATATAATAGTAGATACTCAGTACCGTGTTTTTGCTTTAAAAATAAACATCGTATTGACGTGAAAAAAAATTTGTTGAATAGGTCTTTTATTCAGTGCCAAACTTGCTTTTGTGAAATTTTCATACAAATACAATTTGCTTGGTTCTCAAATCTTATGATAACTCAGCAATATTTTTAATTTTTGACAGTATTTCTCAAAAAGTGTCAAGAGAAATATTGGTATGAATCAAACAAATTTAATTCCGATCAACAGGATGCCTATTTCAAAAGTTATTGAGGTTTGAATTAAAAATATTTTGAATTATTACTTTTAAGGTCAAAAGAGTAATCCTTAAACTAAAAATGTGTACCACGAATATTTTTTGTAGGCTAGATTTCTTGACTAGTGATTTATCTAGTTTTGTGAAACCAGAGCAGAATTAAAAAATTTTTTTTTTCATAAGCTCTTTTTGTGGCACATTCTCTATTTCAGCGAAACCTTACCCCCTTCAAAAACTCGGAAAAATATCTCAAAAGTCTTTTGGGCCATAATATTTCATATTCCGCTTCATGAGTTTTAAAAATCCAGAAAAGTGGAAATGCTGAAACGCCCTAATAAACAGTCATATAGAGAGGCACACACACTAGGTTACATTGTGTGCTGGATTGAGAATTTTTATTGCTCCTATGACACATTTGTAAGTTAATGTGCTATTAAATGTTTTATTTAACTGCTTGTGGTTGCCATAAGAAATGACAGAAAGTTTTAAGTCAACGGCATAATTATACCCGAAAAAAACCAATCATGAAAGGCTTATTTCAACAAAAAAGTTTAATTTATTAAAAAGAGCTTAAAAGAGAAGATTTATAAGAATTATTTAATTAAAAATTCATGATACAAAAAAATACTTGAAATGTAACAAATAGAGAAGACAAATATCAGACTTGGGCTATGTCAATTACATTTCACAATTATTCACTTTTGAAATTGTTCTATATCATTAATAATTTTAGTTTTGCAAAATGTGCATTGCCAAACGTGGGGATTAGTAACAACATATTATTTAATTACAGGGCAATTACTCAATTAAACCCAATTACATGTAATTAGACATAAAAAAGAAATTGCCTGCAATTAAATAAGCAAATATTAGCATAATGTCCCATGTCTGGTGTTGACAAAACTGAAAATTTTTGCAAGCTAGCGTTTAAGCCTACAAGTGTGAACGTAGGCCTGAAATTATTAATGATATAGAAAAATTTCGCAAGCGAATTATTTTGAAAAGTAATTGGGATCACCCAAGTCTGCAGTATTTTTTTAATGTTGAAATTTTTTTGAAAACAGCTTTTTCTTAAGATTGTTAAGCTTTAAAAATAGTTTTTTCAGACATTCTTCGCTTTAAATACTTTTTTTCTACTTTTTTCACTTTGTTTTTCAAAAAGTTAAATTTTTTTTAACTTTTTTTTTGTAATTTTGCTATTATTAGTCTCTTTTACAAAATTGTTTGGCCATGTACACCTCGTATTTAAAAATTGTTTGTCTTCTCTGGTAATAAAATAATTCAAATTAACTGTAAGTTGAATTAAATTGATGTATTTTTGTAGTACTTTGACAATGTTGTTTAAACAAAGGATGCTAAGTCTTATCTTCCTGTTTCGAGGATGTTAAACCAAAAACTTATCCTTTCGTATATGAAACATTCGCACTGATGAATGAGAAAACCTAGAAGATCATAAATGGTTATGGTCTTTACTACAATTGTTATAGTTTATTGTTGAAATAAATATGTTCCAATTCCATTCTATTGTTTGGACAATGTTATAAAATATCTGTCACTGTTGCTTGTCATTGTTAAAAACAAATACACATAAATTCATACAATGTATGTGTGTGCGTGTAATTTATGTTTTTATTTTACGTTTTATTAAATAAATGCTGTTTGCTTTTTTTTAACTATACAGATGTGGATGAAATTAAAGCAGTAGAAAAACTAAAGCTTTATTTATAAGGGATTTCCCTTAAAAAGATGATCTCAATGAATTTAAAAATATTATTTTCACTTTTTACTTTTTGTTCTCTTAGCTGTTTAAACATATATATAAGTAATTTCAAAAAATGTCGAAACCTGTTGAAACTGACTTTATGTGCCTCTTATTTCTCAAGGCTTATGATTTGAGAGAAACGAAGGACATGTTAAGGAAGAATATAAAAAAAAAAACCAGGACATGGAAAGTTTTACATTGAAAAGTCTTTACCTAAAGTAACGGTTCCCAAATGTGGGTCCGCGGACCGACAGTGTCAAGATTTAATGTTTTTTTTTTCAAATATAAAAAAAAACTGAAAGTGTTATTGTTACAAAAAACTAAAAAAATGCAATTCAAACATGAATTTTTATCTAAATTAGCAAAAATATGCGGTAAAAATATGAATTTAAAGCAAAATATGCATTTATAGCAAAATATGCAAAAATATGCACTCACAAATTCCTTAATTCGCAAAGATATTTCGTTTACCCAATTCTCGTACTTATGGCAAAAAACAGGTATTTACATGAACTTGCGGTCCCTGGTTATAAACAATGAACTCAGTTAGCATAATTCTTACAATCTTCTGTTAGCTACTAACTGTGTCTTTAGCTGATACATTTTATGTTGTTTCCCATAAAGTTTTCAATTTAATTGGTTGGGCCTTAAATTGCATTAATAATTTTCGAAAGAAAACAATATTAACAAAATTCCCTTAAGTGAAATATTTATGTGGATGTTGCTGGAGCGATGGCAGTCGGTAGCGTGCTGCAATAGCTGCCTGTTAAGATGTATGGAGGACAAAAAGTCAACTGTCACCCATCCAGGCACCTATTCACAATAACTTGTCGATCACAGTAACATTAACCAGTGGGTCACAATCTGTGGCGTTGCGGATCCAAATAAATCAGATCATCGTTACCTTCACCGACAATTTAAAAATGAGATAAAACATGTTTCTAAAAATTAAAATTTTTGCTCACCGAAAAAAAAAAAAGCAATGGAACTTTTTACGACAAAAATCTTCGTAGCAATTTTTACGAATTTCATTCGTAGCTTTTTTCGTAATAGAGAAGAACGTTAAATGTTTATATTGTAAATGCGTTTACAATCCCACGAACTCAGCGAAATAATTTCGTATCGCATGTGAGAATTTTGATTTTATTTTACGGAATATATTTTTTTATATTAAAAATTTAAATAAGTGCAACATTTTGAGATTTACAAACACTTTGTTGGCTAATGATATTACCTTTATTGTATTCATTATTTCGATAGGATATTTTGGCAAAAGCGCTTTTTATGGTGCGTTCCTCAAAAAAAAAAACAATTGGATTTCCCCTCCAGAATTAAAAAATATTTTTGTTTTTTTATTTTCGGGCCGCAGGGTCCAAAAGCTGGTTCGCGAAGTAACATGCAAGTGTGGTTACTCTAATAAAAGAAAATTTCTTCAGAATTTCAAAAATTATATTTAGGATATATGACACGCAGTGCCCTGTTTCGAAAACACTCACAAATACGTCGAAATTACAACCAAATAATATTTTTGAATAAAAACGAAAAATGGAAAAATTTTACACATTTTAAACTGCAATATCAGATACGAGAAAACCACCAAATTCCGGTCATGCAGAAAAACGTTATTCAGCGATGCCACTAAACTGCATAGGAGAAACCCCTAAGCCCTGCCGAAGATCGATCAATCAACTTTCCTTAGCGAAGCCGGGCCAATAAATGTTGTACTATCACCTCCATGCGATTATCAATGGGTAATTCCAACGATAGCAACTAAAAAATCATGTTTTCATGTAAGTATCATTATTTGAAGAGTAAATTTTACAAAAATAACCAAAAAAAAGTCTCCTCCCTATATTTGTACTTAAAATATACTTAAAATAGAGGGCGCTACGTATCATGGATCAAAAAAATAATATCGGTTTTGAAATCTTTAGTAAATTTTCTTTCATTTGAGTACCCATACTTATATGTTTCTCCGCATACCGGGCCCTGGGGCGAACCAAGGTCACCGGTCGCAAACACCAAAGATAAAAAAGTTCCTTTTTTAATTTCAGAGGGGCTAATATTTTTTTTTTTTAGGAACACCCCATAAATTGCAGGTTTGCCGATATTTTTTCATTTGTGACTTTCTATTTTAAATTCTACGCTCACTATCACATTAATGTGCAAGTCACTTAAGTTTTCTATCGGTCACATTAGTAAGTATTATGCCCAAAAGTATGCTATAAATTTTATTGTGCATATTTAGCTGTATGAGCAACATACGTGATGTATGAGTTATATTTGATTGACACGTTGATCATACGTACCAGTGGGTTGATGTCTATTAGGAGTGAAAACGATATAAAATGGTCCCAATTAAGGTTAAATAATATCCACATAATATTTTTCAAATGAAGATGAAGTTTTATAATTGCACAATTAAAAAAATAAAAAAAAAATCTTAAAACACACATAAATGGTCGTAGATTATAAGAAAGGCATCCGTAAATATTTGTATAATTTACACCAAACTTTCGTGGTGCAAAACAATGAAATATTTAATGCAAAGTACTTTGATTTTCGAATACGTAACGCACGTATTTTTTCGGTGTATGAAGGTAGTTCATAAAAATAACTGTTTTTATTCAAAAACTCTAAAATATTAATCTTGTATTGGAATTTTTTTAATTGTTAAAAAAAAAATTTTAAAAATTTTTCTCACATTTTTGTGGTTTTGATAATATTTTATAGCTTGTCTTGTACAGTGAAAATCATTTGTGCCAAACTCGGTTTTAATATATCCTCCGTTATTAAAAACTAATTTAAACGTTAATACGAAGTTGCTTAAGATGAACCCTCGGTTAAGATGAACTGTTTTTGACAGTCCCATAAACAAACAAGATTCCTAAAATTTTGCAAAATTTTCTAAAATTTCTTTGAATTTTAAAAAATTTCTAACCCAACACACAGAAATTGTTTCTATATATTTACACTGATAATAATCCATGCGTAAAATTACGAAAAAATGTCAAAACAACCAAATTTTTTGTAAAATATACGAAAATTTGTACATTTTACGAAAGTTTTTGTAGTTTTGACAATAATTTCGTAATTTATGCATGGATTATTATGAGTGTATGAAATCAAATGAAAGAATTTAACAATATTTAAAATGGATTAAAAAAATTTATATTTTGTGAACATTAAAGAAATTCTACAGACATTTTACTCCAGTAACTACGAATCTAGATTATAACGAATTAATAATTCTGTTCTGTCGGAGTTCATCTTAATCTGGCTTTACTGTATTTTCTAGCCGTCCAATTTTTGTCTGTTACGTTACTCTTGAATTTTTTTTTTATAAATGAAAAAAGTTTTTTGGGGGTAAGTTAATTCAAACGTGCCGTAAAGCAAAAAATTGGTGGAAACTGTTGACCTAAAGAAAGAAAAATATGATTTAAAACTTGAGCTTTTTATTTATACTATTTTTTTGCTCATATTTCTTAGCTTTCACATAAAAGTTAATACAAAATGGATTCACTAGACTTGGGACAGATATTAACTAAAAAAGTAATTTCCATCTCCATGGTTGGTGAAAAGTTGTAGAGTGGCTTACAAGAGAAACCAAAATTGTTCGACTTTTAAACTTTTCCCTTTTTGAGTTTTTAGTACAGTATTTCAAAAAGCAGTGTAATTTTTTAGAAATTGAGCTATACCAAGTTGATGTCTGCGCACGAATAACGCGGTACTAACATCAAAAACTTATAAGGAATTGACGTAAAGTTTTTGAAAACATATATGTTTTTTGCGTCTGAAATTAACCTTTATATTTGAATTATCTATACACCACCTCCGAGTCAAAAAACATTTAAAAATTTTTAAAATAACTATTATATGAACTTTTTAGAAATTTGCGAAATTAAATTAAAAAAAAAAAAATCATGACTTGAGAACATAGTTAAATATCTATAGTGTACTCGTATCTTAATTGATAAAGTGCAAAAAAATCAAATATTTTTCATACCTAGCGACTATAGAGGCAGTTTTTTCCAAACAAATTTCACTTTGTGACAACTAAATCGCTGTTACAACTTCGCGAAATCTATCATCAAATAAAAGATTTTATAGAACTTAATACTAAAATCGAAAAGGCATTAAAAACGTGTTGAGGAATTTAAATTTTATGAAGCAAAAAATATTTTTCATAATCTCAAAAAGCATTCTTACATAAAATTTATAATTTTGTGAATTCAAAATACTACCCAGTAAAAAATTTTCGTGTTTTTAGAAGCAGGATGTAACAAATGCGCTTATGTAAGTGCTTACTATATTACATACTACTGAGAAGCAGCAAAAGAAACGAATTATTTTCGTATAAAAATAAACAAACAAAAATTTTGAGCTTACTGTATTCCCTAACCAGGATGCAGGTTGTAAGCAGCTTACCCTAATCTTTTATAAAAATGCAGGTTGTAATGCAGAAACTTTCATATCGTGGTTTATAAACGATCTGTAAAAATTTTCCCGAGTGATTCCGATTATGTTTGTTGTTTTCGAGTATAAAATAAAAAATAATTAGTTATTTAACTGTTTCTGAAGAGCTAGCACGTGAAGCGGTAAAAAAAGTAAAAAGCGGGAAAAAAAAATAATACTATATGTCAAAAATGTTAACAAAAAAAAAAATAATATCTTTAGAATTTAATGTAAAATTAATTATGTATATGGGCAATTCCACCAAAAGGTCTACCAAGACCAAAAAACCAAAAGTTCTTGAATCCAATTTGTTTAAACATATTTTCATAGGAAAACAATCAAATTTAACTAACGTGAACAAATTTTACATTTATTCATAACCCATTTCGAGATATTCGAATATAAAGTCGAGCAAGCCAATTTTTTCTCATTGGGTCATTTCTATTGTACCTTTTGTTTTGATAAAAGTTCTTAAATACAAAGAGCTAAAAAAAAAAAATGGATAACAAACTTTGCATTTAAAAATAACGGTAAGTTTTTGCTATGCTTTATTACATATTTCGATGTCCCGTGCGACATTGAAGAACAACATTTGTAATTAGTGCAACAAGTGGACATGACAAAAATTCATCAAATATTGAGAACAAACACAGATTTTTATTACAATTAAAATAAAAAAAACTTTTTAAAAAAAAATAAATTCTTTGATCCTGGTTCTTAAATAAAGTTGGTCACGTGCTACATGGTAAGTGTGGATTTTAAAATTTTGACAAAAATATTTCTTCTTACATAAATGATTTATTTATTTAAATACATACTTTTGAATCATTTAAATATAGATGAAGAATAAAGTCGATTTTATAAACAAATTAGGATGTTCCTCTATAGAATGGAATTTTTTCGCAAGCTCACATGAAAAGGGAGCCGTCGATGGAGTCGGAGCAGTTATCAAAAGCAAAGTCTGGCAGATAACGAAATCGAAAAACGTAGTTATACCAGATGCATTTTCATTTTATCAATGTGCAGAAAATAACATAAATAGAGTTAAAATGTATTTTATGTCATCTGAACAGATTGAAGAGCATTCCTTGCTATATAATCTAGACGAAAAATGAAAACAAGTTAAAAGCATTTCAGGTATATCCCAGTTGCATTTTTTTTGTTGCGATGGTCAAGAAGTAAAAGCAGCCAGGACTGCCTATTCTGAAAAAAACTGTGTTTGATATTTCTGACACTATTTTCATTTAAATTTATTTTTGTTTATTATAATTAATACTACACAATACTTTGTTCAAATTTCATAAATATTTTTTTTTAAGGTTGTTGTTATATGAAAATAAAGACACTGAATTCTTTTGTTGATTTAAAAATATGTTTTCTAAGCTTATTTATTTATAATTTGTTAAAAAAAAACAACTGAAACAACATAAATTTGATGATGGAAAAAAGGTCCCGTGCGACAGTGATTAAAGTTAAATTAAAAAAAAAGTAGAAATTAATTTGATGTAAAATTTAACAACTTTTAAGAGACATTATTAGCCAACATTCTTAAATTAGTCGAATTTGATATTGCCTCAGGTTTCGCTGAAAACAGAGTTTTAATTGATAGTCGCGAAAACCACTTCTGTTTTTTGTCCCGTGCGAATGGTTGATTTATTGCGATTTTCTCGAAAGCTTGAAAAAATTTCAAAAATCAACATAAGTAACAATTATAGGGCTAGTTAAGAGCTATAAGTTTACCCTATTGTCAAGAAAAAATTTCTTTTTATTTTGACTTTTTTTTCAACTTAAATGTGTTCAACGGTCACGTTCGACATGATGGAATTGCCCATATTCATATTATTACTTTTAATTGTAATAATGCAGACAAAAAATATGATTTTACTGAAAGCCATGAAATCACAGCTTATTGTAAGCACTAAAATCCGCGCATATTTTGCCCAAAAGTATTGCTTACAAGTGGGAATTCGCCATATAAAAATCATAAAAATCATGCTAACAAGTTTTGTAAGGGATTCCTTTGGGCTTATACCCTTACAAACCTGCTTGCATGTAAGCAGAGTTTTTACTGTATATGATTATATGCAAATAGGTAACCCTAAGCCCAATTAATTGCGGATTTCTTTCGAAAGGTTGAGGTTAAGAAGAAATATAAACGTTTTTCTCTAAAAATTATATTGTTATTTGTGTTTTATAATTGTCAGATTGTCTCAATATGATAAATTTTTCAACAAACTGAAGCCTGTAAGAATCAAACCTGCGCTTCTTCTGTCATTACAAGTGTAACAATACTAAGTCATGACAGCTGTTCTATCACAAACAATGTTTTTGAGTCCATTTTTATATTTTTTGGCGGTGCAATATATATTTTTTTAAAGTGATAAGTACAGTGAGATCTATAAATTTATGTAACTAAATTTAAATACAAGCAAAAACTATAACTTTTGTTTTTTGTTTTTTCTTTGATATTTTAAATTTTGAATCTCGCTCCTAGACGAGGACAAGAAATTCTCATTGAGTTTGTGATTTAACATAACAAATATCTCTAGAAATTCTAATAACAAAGTCCCCTGAAGATTTCCTTGGGCAGGAATGAAATCCGGATAGGGACACGCCTACATCAGATTGTTTTCACAATTTGTTAAATAAGTTTTGGAACTTTAGCACATTTAATTACTATAAATATAACTTTAATATTTTTAATTCGCTTTAAACTTAAAGCCGCTATAATTTTTGATTCGTTAAAGACAATGGATTACCGCAGATGGATTTAAAATACTCTAATATCATATACAAATATGTATAAAAATATTTTTGCTCATTGTCGAAAGTTTGGTAAATTCCTCATATATTTTGTGCCTTTCTTAAAAATTCTATATATCTTTTTTTAATACGCATATCACAACACTTTAATAAACGCCTCTTTGCAATGCGTAATGATTTATTGTTTCTTTTATTTATTATATACAATACAATGTAAAATTTTACAAAATAATCGGTGTGTTTTCAAATACTATGAATGGATAAAATAAAGATTTGAATATCATAAATAATATATTTTTTTTTATATGAAATTGTTTATTTAAATTAAAAAAAATATGGGAAATTGAACTTTAATATTAAAAGGATATTTCAAATGTAATTTTTACATGATATAATTAAAAAAATATCTTTTTTGATTTTGAAATCCTTACAGCATATTTAACACAAAAGTCAAAGCTATAATACTCAACTAGAACCACGTTATTACTTACACTCGTAAATTGAAAAAAAAAGAATATGGAAACATTATTAATACAGTTTATGTTGAGTATGATTTATCTGAATTGGTCCTAATGAAAACAAGTATACGTCATGTTATACAAATGTTAAACTAGTGCACGAATAAATCAATATAACGTTTGATCTAATCAATCAATTTTAATAAAAAGAACAGTTATTAATTTTATAAAAATTTATATTGTATAAACAACATTAAAAAGTTATTTGCTTTGTTATTAACGGGGTCTTCTGGTTTGGAAATTTTTATTTTTCGATTTTTTGTATAAAGGGTTATCCATTTTGCGGTTTCAAAAGTAAACGTAAATAAAACACATATAAAATATTTTTTTTCATGATATTTCTTTTTATTATAAAGTTTGAACGTTGACATTATGTGTGAAACACTATATCATTTAAATGACCACCACGCGAAGTGTTGCAAGCATTGATTCTTTTCAGGTAATTTTGGACCACTTTTTGACACATATTAGTCGGTATCTCAGCCATAACTTGACGAACGTTGGTTCTTAAGTGCTCAAGAGTTAAAGGTTTATCTGCATAAACACGGTCTTTCGCGTAGCCCCATAAAAAAAAGTCTAATGGTGTCAAATTGCATGATCTTGGTGGCCAGTTGATGTCGTCCACGACGAGAAATTACACTTCCAGGAAATGTCTCCTGCAATAAAGCCATATTCACTCGAGTTGTGTGGCATGTGGCACCGTCTTGTTGAAACCACTTCTTCTCCAAGTAGTATTCTTCAATAGCAGGCAAAAAAAAGTCGCCATAATGAGCCGTGAGACAGTCCTAATTCCTGAGAACGACGACGAATCGACACATTCGGGTCTTCGGCAACACTTTCACTTACAGCAGCGATATTTTCAGCGGAACGAGCGAAACGATGATGCACTGGCCTTACAATATCCGTAACCGCTCCAGTCTCTTCAAATTACTTCACAATTTTGCCAATTGCTTGCGTAGTTGGACGATTATGTAAACCATAACCTCCTCTTAAAGCACGATATGTGGCTGTGCCAGAATCACCATTTTTGTGATAGGTTTAATAATTTTTACGCGTTGTGTGATAGATAAGCGATCCATTTTCGTCAATGTCAGACTCTTCAAATTACTTCACAATTTTGCCAATTGCTCGCGTAGTTGGACGATTATGTAAACCATAATCTCCTCTTAAAGCACGATATGTGGCTGTGCCAGAATCGCCATTTTTGTAGTAGGTTTTAATAATTTGTACGCGTTGTGTGATAATTAAACGATCCATTTTCGTCAATGTCAGACTTCCAGCTGAAAAGAAAAAAAAAATTGGTTTAACAGCTTATTTTGACAGCTGTCGAATTCCAGCCCTATACTTTTGAAACCACGAAATGGATAACCCTTTATATTTTTTAGCTTAGGTATTTTCCTAAAAGGATTTTTCGAAATTCGAAATAGTTTGGGAGAAATGCCTCCTTTCAATACGCAATGAATTTATTCTGTTTATTTATTATATACAAAACAATGTAAAATATTACTAAATAACACGGTGCTACAGTGAAAAAAAAACTTGGAGCGTGGGTTATAGGTCTTGCTGAGTACATTACGAATTGTATCAAAAAATTTCAGAAACACCCTCAAATTCAGAAGTTATTCTAAAAAAACCGTTTTCGTGATATTCGTCAACTTATCGACCTGTAACTCAGTCAGTTTTTGTCCGATTTAAAATTTTTTTAACGGTTTGGAAAGAAAACTGATTACGCTTTAAAATGACGTGCTTTTTTTTGATACATTTGTGAGTTATAAGTATTGTTTTGGTTAAGAATATCTACAAAAAAAAAAAAACGAAAATCATAAACTTTTTGATTTTAGTAGCTTTTCATTGCTTATTTTAATTTGAAAGCTTATAAAAATGTATACCAACGTATAAAGCTAATTTAGTGCTTAACAAAATATGGTTTTTATTTTTCAAATCGGATGAATATAAAACACAGATTAAATTAATATCACAGTTCGATTTCTATTGCCTATTGTTTTTTTCCTGAAAGTGTCAAATAATAAATTTGAAAACAAAAACTCTATAGATTATTTGTTTGGACACTATCCTAATAACGAAATTTAGAGTATGGCCTCGAACTTGAATAATTTTCTTTTTCATTATTTTTTTTTTTTATATGAAGATAATATTTAGAAAAATATTTAGCAAAATTTTTCAGTTAAATTAAAAAAGTATTGCAAATTGAACTTCGATATTAAAAGTAAATTTTAAGTGTAATTTTTATATTATTAAAAAAAAATTTGTGTTGGCTTTTAAAATTCTTAAAGCATGTTAATATATTTCAAACAAAAGTCATAGCCACAAGGCAAACATGGTTATAAAGAATAACATGGTTAACCAGACCGGCAGATCTTAATGAACTTAATGAAGAGCGACCTAGTTCATTAAGATGAATTGAGGTAAAACTGCAACGAACTATATTGCCCAAGTCTATCTACTATATAAGCCAACACGTGTTGATATTGCCGCCTTTAGGTTATACCCCTGGGGTATATATATTTTTAGTCTTTCTTAAAAGTTATATTTTTTTTTTATACATTAATATCACAACACAATCGCCTTATTATAAGCCGTTTGCAAAGCGTAGTGATTTATTGTTTCTCTTATTTATTTTATGAAATATAATGTAAAATTCTACGAAAAAATCAATGTGGGTTATCAATCAATGTGGACAGAACTAAAGATTTAAAAATCATGAATAATACAATTTTTTATAGGATGGTAATAAATAGTAAATTATTAAAGAAATTGTTCATTTACATGTAACAAATTCGATTAAATGTCTCTTTAATATTTCATTTATACGACAGCTAAAAATCAGTTGGTTTTGAGACTTCTAGTTTTTATTAAAAAATTTTATGGAATTTATTAAGTAAATACAAGTAGTTTTTAAAAACTATACATGAAAACTCAATATTGGCGAGAAACTAGAGACAATAAATAGTTAAACTGTGTTGTCAGTTTTTCATCATCACAACGACATAATAATAAGTAAATTAATGAATATATTTTCAAGCATTTCGGAATAAAAATGATGAAGTTACCTCAAAGTGTTGTATGTTAATTGGTATGTTTCAGTACAAACTCATTTCTAGGCATCTGGTGAACAAAATATTATTTAACATATTATTTAACATTCATCGTTTTTCATCTCAAGATGTTTTTTTCAATGCAAAGATTGTTTTTACATCCAAAAAGTTTTTTTTCTATAAAATTATAATACACATCTATAATATTTTCTCATTTTATATTTTTTTTTATATTACTTGTAACCAAAATATAGATTAATTATATATTTTTCACTTTGCATTGCACTAATTTTTCGATATAAAAGTTTAACTTTTATCTAAATTACACAAATCCTGTACAAATAGTTGAAAATTCCGCTGCGACAACAGAAAATAGTACTTGAATTTGTGCCAGCAGAATCAGAGTCTGATAAATTTAGGTATCTAAATTTTAAAGAACTAAATTTGAGTTGACAATTGCAGTTAAATTCTCTATGAATTTAGCTAAATCAGCAAAATTTGTAAGCTGAATAAACAACAAAATTTCTGCTGAAAGGTCTTTCTGGATCTGACCAGACGCAGGTCCATATTTTTACTGGGAATATAGTATTTAAAATCAGAGTTCGAATTTAAAACACAATCAAACGTTTTCTCTATCGTTCAGTTTTGCTTTTTGCTGAAACTCAACACAATCATTTTGTTGTACACAGTAAACATAAACAGAACATTTCTTTATTTTCATTTTCATTTTTCATTTGTATACAAAACACAAAAACTTTCACAAACTAGTTTTCGATGAGAGACCGAACTAAACGATTTTGTTCTGTTTGGCCAATATTTTAAACAGTTTGATTTTGTTGTGTTTATGGAATGGAACAAAACTATTCGTAAACCGTTCTTAGTGTTTATGTCATACTACAAGTGAAAAAAAAATTTCATTGAATTTTATGAATAATTGCATTTAATAAAAAGATTCAACGGAGGAGTTCCAGTGAAATTTCATAAAAATAATGCAAAAAAACATTGATAACATGCAGAAAAATCATTTCTTTATTTTGGCAACCACAACGTTAAAAACGCGTTTTAATGTTTAAGTTGAATGAATACTAAAACATAACCACTACGAAAAATTAACGTTTGACGAAAGAAATATTTTCGTTTTGTTCGTTTGTTATATTACAAACAACGATTTGAGCACTTGTGGTGTGTTTATAAATACGAGCGAAACAATAGAGATTTTTGTATTGTTTTTTTTTGATAGCGACGTTATGTTAGTGGTACATAAATTTTCGAACTCTGTTTAAAATAGAGTTCTTAATAGGCACAGAGTAACGAGTTTTGGTAAATTTTGATCTATCTCGGTTAGAAATATCCTATATATTACACTGATAATAATCCAAGCGTAAAATTACGAAAAAAATGTCAGAATAACGAAATTTTTCGTAAAATAAACGAAAATTTGTACATTTTTGTTAGTTTTGACAATAATTTTGTATTTTTATGCATGGATTCATTATTATGATGATATTTACGATTAACACTTAATGGCACGAAGAATGTTGACAAAGACCGTAGTGGGTCAGAAAATACATTCCATTCATGCTAGTGTCTAATAACTTTTTCTGTGTTTTTTCTAATAGTCAATGTAAATTATCATATAAAAATTATAATTTTTCTGTTAATTTAGAGAAAAATTTGTCATGATCTAAAACCGAACAAATAAAATCTCATTATAAAATAAAAATTTGAGAAAATAGCGCCATATACAAGTGAGGCTGATTGCTGAAACACAAAAAAAAAAAAATGGTTTGAAAACAATTGTAACTACCAATGTACAAACAATTGATATGGGGCAACATATTATTTCTAAACTAGATATGCGATTAGATATAACTTAGATATGCGACGATATCAAATTTCATCCGAACATATAATTGAAGGGCTTACTGTAAAGACTTGATAAGCCACACTTTATTTTAAATCAATTTCCGCTTTTTATAGGTCAAAAAAAAAAAAATCAAAAACTACTTGTAATAAGTGTCTAAGCAATACTTTCTTTTCACTTTATCCAACATTAATCAATGGATGTCTAGAAAACAGCAAAAATTCATAAAATAATAAATGTGGCTTGACGATATTTTACAATAAACAGTTCAATTTTACCTTAAAACACATCAAATTGTATCGAATTCGATACAATTGTATCGAATTAAACCGAATTCCTTACAATTATATACAAAATTTGTATAATTTTATGCACACAGAGGAAAATATTGCCGTTTGCCACCTGAAATTCGGTTACTTTGACTCAAATACGGTTATTACGAATTTAAGTCGATTGCTACAACTCAACATTAGTTTCCAAAACAAAGTTCGGTTAATTCAACTGAATTTTAGTTGCATCGAACAAATATAAAAAAATGGAATGTAAATATCGTTGTATTAGCTGAATTTTTGAGTTGTTACCATCAAAATACACGTTTAAATTCGGTTGGCACTTTATTTCTCTGTGTGTGTATATTAGATACAATTTCATCCCAATTTTGTCCCCATACAAAATATTTGTATATTATAGATAATTGTATCATTTAGAAATAATTCGATATTAGATATTAGATAAAAATTCGATGTTATTAGATATAATTCGATATTATTAGAAAAAAGTTAATACAAACAGTTCTTAGTTTTTCTAAACATTTATATCAAATTATATCTAATTTTATAAACTTTAAAATTTAAATTTAAAAACAAACTAAAATTTCACATAGTTCTGGAAAGTAGTAAAACAAATACTTTTACCAACAAAAATATCTTGCATTTATTTAGCTTAGTCTTATATTTAAACAGTATCAGTGGTATTTTTGCTAAATTTAGCAACACATGCCTGCTGAACTGTAGTACAAAAATCTCAAAAAAAAAAAAAAAACACAAAATTTTAATAAAATTACTACAACGAAATTAGTTATAAAAATTTGTAACCGCTACCAATTTTTAGTAAAATTTTTGCAAACTGCAAAAAATGTTACTAAATTTTAATATATTATAAGTACAATGGAATTCGTAGAAAAATTAGTAAGCACTACTAATTTTTAGTAAAATTTTTGTAGCTATCACTTTTAACAATTATTTATATAATAGACAAAAATATAAATATTCTTCATATAATATTTTTCTCGGATAAATTACATAATTTTAAAACATAATATAAATATATACACATAATATCATTTCTATATTTCACTATTTATATTATTTTTCTTGATCATTCTTGTTATTTTTGTTTCATTTTCCTTCATTGATGCCATGCTGATTTGTATGAAAATATTGAAGGGCTAAAAGAAAAAAAAAAAAAAATTGTAATATTCAAATAAATAAATATAATTTTTCTTATAAAACTTGCATAACTATTTTCCATATTATATTAATAAGATTTAAAACAGCAATTATTTTCGCTTCTATCTTCGCCGGCTTCGATTTTACCAACAAGCGTGAATAAATATGTTTTTTTTTTCTAGAAAATATTCAGCATGCCCTTGTTGGTTTTTGCGTAAAAAAAACAGATACATGAAGCAGAAAACCACCACCATTAGTTAGAAATGCAAGCACACATGAAGGCTATATAGCCAGTTTGAACTGTTTTTCCCAGTTATTTGGAATGCTTAACAGTTTTGCAGTTTTCTGATGAAAATTTGTAAACGATATCGTTCCGCTGCATATTTTTGCCGATATAAAGGACTACACTTAGAATACTATGTCTATAAAGACCGCTGAAAATGAAATTTCAGATGAAAAGAGGCCTACATATATTTCATTTAATTCAACTAACATTGTCATTTTTTGACGGTTAATAAAATGAAGCACATATGTAGTAAAAATGAACCACAAATGTAGTAAAAAATTGACAATCATTTATTTGTTTTATTTTTTTTTAAATAAACACAAAAATACTGATGTAATTAATGTAAATTCAAAGTACAGTAATTCAATATGGTTTGTTTTTTTTTAATGAACTTCAAATGAAATAAAAACTTAAATTTCCTCTAAAAATGACTGACTTAAAAATAAAGATACTGTATTACTACTTAAACAACTACATATATTTACACCAGAAGTACCATGAGTGTTCTAATACATCTCATGTCTTTTCACATTTTTCTATCTAAAAGCCTTTTATATGCGTTAAAATCAATTTAATATGCGTTAAATTCTCTTTATATGCGTTTTAAATGATAATTCTTAATTTAATATTATATTATAACACCGTGCAACAATAGTTTTCAAGTATGGACACACCAATATATACGTGGAACGAGAGTTAAACTGCGTTTGCAGTTTTTCGCCATCCCGTCAAAATTAAAATTAAAACAAAAAAAAAATTAAATATCCACTCATGATATAACTCAAATATTGGTATCAAGTGAAAGGTGAGATACTCTGCTTTTAAAAAATTTTAATTATAATTTTCCAGGATCAAAAATTTTAGAAATGTCCTTAAAAAATGGTAATCTTGCAATGTCTTTTATGATAAATTTGTTCAAAATATAATATTCCTATTGCCTTAATATACTGATATAGCTAAATTTCAGCAATTTTCATGTTTTAATTTTTCATGCTTAGTTTTAACATAAATTTAAAGTTTTATTATAGAAAAAAAAAAAATTGAGTATTTTCCATAAATATTTTTGACACAATACGACAGTAGATAATTTTTTTAGGCAATGATATAAAAAGGGCATTTGACAAATTTTTAATCCTCAATACATATAAGCAAAAATTTATTAAAAACTGCAAAGGTTCTTACATTTGATTAATTACCCACACTCAGGGAACTTCTGCATTAAATTTGTTAGTAGTTTGAGAAGTAATACATTGTTTTTATTTTCAAGTGAAAAAATCATTAATATATAGAAGAAAATTATATTTCAACTAATATTGTAAGTCATTTAATAAAAACAAGTTACAAACATTTACAGACAATCCGTTACATTTATTTTTTACAGTCAATTTGTGTATTACCAAATATATTTTACCAAGATTGGCATAGATCGTTTGGTTGAAATTGATTTTTTAAAGCACATTTGTGGCTTAAATGCAAATATCTGGTATTGGAAAATGTGATAATTGCATTGTGGACATACAACTCACAAAACAATCCGGTATATGATTCCGAAGTTGGCGAATTCAGTTAATATTTTGTATACATAAGGGTAAGTTCACAATGCTGAAGTACTTCACTCTGCAGTGTAAATTAAAAGAAGGAACAAAATCCATTCTGCAGAGGGGAGTGCCAGATAAAAAAGTTTTTGTATATTTTGTTTCATCCCGATTAAAAAAAAATTACACATAAATAGTTATATCAAATTGTATGTGACTACATATTAAATATACAATTTCATTCCAAAAAGGACCCGATTAATTTTTTTTGATAAAGTTTTACAAATCGATACAATTAGAGGTATTCTGATACAAGTATATCCGAATTTTGTCCTCATCGAATTCTAAAAAGTTATGTATAATTATAACTGATAAAATTAAATCTAAACGGACATATTACTTTGCAGTTAAATTTAAATTTACATTTTGTTTGAAACTTCTGTTTTTATTCAATATATTAATATAAAACTTTATTGTCTTTAAAATATTCATAAAAATATTATATGTATGTGTTTGGAACAAATTAGCTAACAAATATTTAAAGACTATTTTTTTAAAAAGTTTATTATGACATCTCTAAAATATCTATACACAATACAGCACAAGGTGAAGCATCATCAAGCCAACCAGGAGAAAATCTAAAACTTTTTAAAAAAATATTAAAAATTATATTTACCCTTGTTTTCAAAGTAAAGAATTATCTTGAAATTAACAATTAAACTATACAAAATTTAGAACTGAACCGGAATCAAATTTCTGTTATCTATATAAAATAACGTTACCTATAACCGTTTGCCAACCATGGGCTTTGAAAGAAATTAATTCTAACTTTGAACTTTATTGAAATAAATCAAAATTGACATTTAAAAGAATTCCAGTCTCAAACTATGCTAAAAAGATTTTAAATAATTACGTTTCACGACATTTTCTCACCAAATGTGGTCTTCTATTCCTGTTTTGAAATTGTAGAATCCTCCTGAAGCAGCAAAGTTATATATGTATGTATGCCAATATTGGACTTGTTATCGACCACATTATATGTATTTCATAATACGACACAAGAATCCAAGAAACTAGTTTTTTCAAAGTTGCAACTTAATACACACAGAAAAAAATTTAGCTATTTGTCAACTGAAATTCGGTTACTACGACTCAAATTCGGTTATTACGAATTTCAGACTGTTTGCACAACTTGATATTAGTTTTCGCAACAAAATTCGATTAAGTCAACTGAATTTTAGTTCCAACACGCAAAATATTGAGAAATCGAATGTAAATATCGTTGTATTAACTGAATTTATAAGTTGATACCATTAATATACACTTTTAAATTCGGTTGGCACTTTATTTCTCTGTGTGTACTTTTTGAACATTTCAGTTATCCAAATGATATTCATTTAAAGTATCTTATTTATTTAACATATCTTCTTTATATTGCAACAATATACAAATTTTAATTTAACAATACTAAAATCATTCACAAAACTGTTAAACAGCTGTTTATTAGTAATTCATGAACGAATTAGTTCAATTGAACGACTCCACTCAATTGAATAATACGAATCATTCACCAATATTCGATCTTTTCGTCCATTTCGTTATTTTTATTCATATAACAAATTACATCTCAATTCAATTAAATTGCTTGCAAGAAAAATAATTTTTTTTTTGCAAATAATAAAAATATTGTTCCAAATTAGGAAAAACAATTAAAGTCATAGAAAGAAAATGTTTTTTACACAAAATAAATCAATTTTTGTTAGAAAAGTTTCAATTTTATAACACTTTTTGTCTACGTATAGTATAATTTGTGAAAAATTCATAAAACATGAATAATGTAATAAATTGTCAAACGAACGACACAGTTCACAACACGCAGCTAAATCACAGATCATAACAATAAAGAACAATTGAACGAATTAGTCCACCGACTAAATTCTTTTTAAAAGAAATTTTGACGTGATGGAAAACGTAGTTTAGCTATAGTTGGTCTCTAATTTCCCGTAAATATTGATTTTTCCATGTGTGACAAAAAAAATTTAAATTTGTTACAGGGTTGTAATACAAGCGGAGAAGAACATACAGCAAGTTTAGATAAATTTACCCTTCTATTATTATGGATTTTTCACATGATTTTGTGTTTTCTTTGAATTAGTAAAATTATCTTAAGAAACTACAAAATATTTACTTATTCAATACACGTTTTATTTAGAAAACGTGGTAGGTATTCGTAGAATTACCTTCCCCACTTAAGGTCAAGTTTCTCGACATCCTGTACATTCTTTAAGTGTAAGTGCAAAAAAAAAATTAAAAATTTAATAGACCGGAAATAATACAACATATTTAAGAATAACAAATAACAGAAATACTTATAAAATAATATTAAATTGAAATTGTATACTAAAGTATGTAATGTATGGACATAAAAAGCCAACAAATACAAATGCTTATAAAAATATACCAAAAGTATCATACACTTAAGATTCGAAAGCCTTGGAGTACTTTTATGATTTTGTTGTTCTAACAATAGAAACTCTAACGAAAATTGTTGTTAAAGGCTTAAGTGTAGACACACACAAAGTTAAAAAACAAAACTAAATATATAAGGGAATATTACCTAATGTGGTCATACACCTGGTATTTAGGCTATATAAAAAAATCTAACAAGGAGAGTTGCAGATGGATTCTTTCCGATCATAATGAAACTCGGATTGTAGTAGAGGAGAAAACAATAAAGTTCAGGTATTTCTTTTAGCGGCCCAATCTCAAGTTTAACGTTTAAAAGATTGGGTCAAAATTATTATTTTTTTTTTACCAAAACATGTCTGAAACTATCGAGATTCAGACATATGTATATGTACGCAGTTTTGAGCTACTGGAAAAACAATAATTTTGGTATCCCTATTGCATATGTAGTAACTTAGGGAACTTCTGCTGTAAATATTTGTAGTTGTTTGAGTTGTAATAAAGTAGCTTTATTTATAAATAAAGGGTCCGCCAAATAACTTCTTATTTTTTGAACTCCTGAACCAATTGGACTTTATGCAAAATTCGTCTCAATGATGTCTCCGAAATGTTGAATTGTTGAGAACGACGATGAATTGATGTTGATGGCGCTTCACGCACACTTTCTGCCACAGTAGCAATATTCTCGGGTGTACGCACTGTTTTTGGCTTTTCACGCTTTGGTTTATCGATGAGGATGCCAGTTTCTTTCACTTTTTTCACAAGATAACGAACATACGGACCATATTTGTTCAGCGGAAGGATAAAACTAATTATCTGTCAAATCAGACATGAGCTAAGTGTTACCATTCACGAAATAAGCACTAGTTGAAAAAAAAAAACGTTAGATGGCGGACCCTTTAGAAAAACAATCATTTTTAGAAGAAATTTCATTTTTGACTACTATTGTAGTTCATTTTAAAAACAAACCACATCAAATTACTGTATTATGGTTTTACCTTCATTTTATACAGTAGTTATTATTTATTTACAAAAAATAAAACAAATAAATTTTTGTTTTTATTTTTTACTACATATGAGTCATTCCATGTCAGACCGTACGATTTTTGCTAAAAACTGATTTTGATGTCTCCGATGTCTTTTAAAATTTTAGTACGTATTCTTCATTAAAAAGTAGTTTACACGTGTTTCCGAAAATAAAATTAAACATTTTTTTTCAAAAAGTTATGTGCATTTGAAAATCGTCCAAATCGTGAAAAATCGTCTTACATGACAACTTTTAAACTAATGTTTTTTTAAAACTAGTGAATGGATTTTAAAGTTTAATACCTTATTTTAAAGGTATTTGAATATTCCTTTTTAAAAATTATTATTGTTTTTTTTTTAATTTGATTTTTTTATTTTTAAAATTTGGTTTTTTACTTAATTTCTGTTTTCCACCATCTTCGAACAAGTCGAAAAATCTGAAAAAATATAACCTTAATATTCCCTGTAAATTTCAGAGTTTAAGTCGAAAGGATTCTATTTTTCCCGATTTTTTTCCATTGTAGTACCCAGAAAAATTACATTTTGTATGTGAACATTATATTTTCAAGCGTGTTAAATAAAATGTTAATGCATGCATGTATGCAAAAACAAACGCTAACAAATTCATATGGTTCTTGATCATTATTTGTTTTGCTTTTTCTATGTGTCGTTAGAATTTTTTTGTATGTTTTACTTGAAAATGTAATTTTTCGTGATACTACAATGGAAAAAAAATCAGAAAAAAAAATAGAATCCATTCGACATCCATTCTAAAATTTACAGGGAATATTAAGGTTATATTGAGCTTTAAGAAAAACGGAAGGAAAACAGAAATTAAGTAAAAAAAATTTTAAAAATAAAAACATAAATTAAAAAAAAAAAAAATAATAGTTTTTAAAAAGAAGGTTCAAATACCTTTAAAATAAGGTATTAAACTATAAAATCCATTCACTAGTTTTAAAAAACATCAGTTTAAAATCTGTGATGTCGGATGACTTTTCAAGATTTTGACGATTTTTAAATGACCATAACCTTTTCAAAAAAAATTTTTTAATTCCTTTCTGGGTACACGGGTAAAATATTTTTCGCAAATTTGGATTGAAATTTTGCTTGTTTTAACGAAGTTTTTTTTATTTATAAAATTTTAAAAATCATGTATTTTATGTAGCGTTTTATGGTAAATATATAAAAAAAACAAATTTGGTTAGAAAATGTGCAGCATTTGACATAAGCAAAAAGACAAATCTGACCAATTATTTCATGAAAAAAAGAAAAAAAAAGCGGTTAATGGGAAAAAACACCAAATGAGCTTAAAATTTATACGTCAGCGGAGCTAAAAAGTACGACCTACCCTATCATTTTTTAATATAATATGTAGATAGCTTAAAAAATGCTGTGTACCAAAATTCAGTCAAAAAACTTTATATTTGCGAAAACAAAAAAAATGCTACATACAATGCAAAGGAACTACTCAAACAAGCAAAAATCAAATCAAGCGTATTTGCTAAAGAAAGAAATAAATACTAAGCTTTATATTAATCAAGCAATATGCGGAATAAAAACTTAGGTTATTTATATAAGTTTCTGTTAACAATAAAGCTATCATCGGTAGATAGGGGTTTCTGCATTGCTAGGAACTTTGTCACAAAATTTCCAAATCGGATGTCAAGCGAATTACTAAATGCTTTAGTAGTATTAAAAACATTTTTTTTTATCGAACTGGTGTATTTATTATTTAATATTATATGATATTTATATTAATTTAAAACGATCTCAACTCATTTAATTACAATTAAAGTTAAGAAATCATACTGACACGTCATTACTTTTCTCACCCGTAGTGAGACCAGCTAACTTTAAAACATACATAGTATGTATGTTTTAAAGTTAGCTAGTCTACAGGTTGTCAGTCAACCGCTCTACCATCTGAGTTGTCTCGACATGTTATACTTTTAAGATAAAAACATAAAGACTTTTTTGCGAAAATGACATTACTTTCCAGTATTACATACATACTAATAACTAGTTAATTATCCCATTGTTTCACTACAAAAAATAATGCATTACCCATAAGTACTTATTTTTTCATTATTTTAAAAATGTAGCAATAGTCTAAAAAAATTTTGAAAATCTATTTTTAAACTCATTATTTTTGTACCTCTAGTAAGTACATATATAACTACTTATTTCTAATTTGTTGTAAGCTGGAAAGTAATGTCATTTTGTGCAATAAAGTCATTTATGTTTTTATCTATAAAGTATAACATGTCGAGATAACTCAGATGGTAGAGTGGTTGACTGACAACCTGTAGACTCGTGTTCTAATCCAGTGTGGACACATTTTATTCAATAATAAAATATTTTTTTTTGTAAATTTTGTTTTTTTTTTTTATTTATTTTTAGACTTATTATTTTTGCCCATACTGGTAAGCATATAGGTAACCACATACTTTGATCATTGCTCTTATGTCTTTATTTTGCGCGACATCCCCTTATAAAAGTAACGACATTTGTAATGACAAATTTAAGTACTCCTTGGGCATTTTTCTGCTATATATAATTTTCTTGTGGCAACTAATTTAAAAAAAATTATATAACAAATTTAAAACCGGTCCACATTAGGGAACATGTACCTGAGTCCAAAATACTCTATAGAAGCATATGCAAATGTTAGAAAATAAATTAAAATCGCCAAATTTTTATATAAACTAAAATTTATTTTAATTTTGTTTATTAAAACGTTTTATTCATCGTTTAAAGCTGCATACGTGGTTATCATATATTATGCTAACATTTTTTTATTTTTTTTTTTGTGAACTATGTTGAACAATTTTTCAAAAAGACTGAAACTTGAACAATAAAAATCAAAAAAAATAAGAATATATATATATCCGAAGTCCACCTTAGGGAACATTATGAAAATTTAGTTTGTCACTTTTCTGTTTTATTTATTATATTTATTTATGGAAACAATTAGTTTTATTAAAATTGTGAATAAAGATTTTATCATTAAAGATTTAAAATTTGTTTTTTATTCAATTTTTATATTTACGAAAAATTACCTACAATAAAGCCAAGAATTACACGTGCATTCAAGTAGAATCTTTTTTAAAATAGTAGGAGCGGAAATTAAACTCGATGACAGTTGACAGTTTTGACATATTAATAAAACAACACGAAATAAAGCAGCAATAACACGAAAAAAACAACGCATGTTCACTTTTAGGGAACAAGCCACAATATTGAACACTCCCTTACTATTTCGTTTGTCAATAAATGTTGCTAACAGCAAATTTCCATTAAGTTTAACTTTTATAGCGATAGTCGTTTATATACAACTGTATACAGTTGAATAAATGAAAGAGAACAGTACTTTCAAATATACTTTTGTAAATGCTACACGAACTGCCATACGGTAACTGCCCGGGTAAAAATAGTTATGTCAGTCATATATAATATGAATAAGTCATATCTGACTTTGGATGATGTTACATTACGGCTTATATCATGATACACAAATACATCTGATCATTTTTATTGAGAGCGTTTTTTGATATGTTACTTGATATTATTATATGTCTCCAAATCTTACCCTATATATAAGTACATACACTCAAAAAAAAAAGTTTTGTAAAGTCAGCAAAAAATTTTGCTGAGTCAGCAAAATTTTAGTCAGGATGGTGCTTGCAAAAAAATTGCTAATGTCAGCAAAATCTTTTACTGAAAATCAGCGAGCTGATTTTTAGCAAAAAAATTAGTAGATTCAGCAAAAGTTTTGCTAACACTTAGAAATAAAAAAGCCTTGCTAAAAATAAATAAATTTTTTGCTGAATTTTAGTAGACTGAAAAAAAAAACGCAAAAAATTTGTAGAAAAATTGTAATTTAGTTAATTTATTTGCTGAAAATCATAAAACATATTTTTGTGATTCTTTTAAAAATAACTTACAATAATTACGAAATATAAAAATTTTCATTTTCCCACATTGACGACATGAATTAATTTAATATCTGAAAATATATAGAAATAAATATATATAACATAACAAAAATTTTCTTTCAACTACTTACATCAATGGTTGTCTAAATGATGCTATTTTTTAAAGGACGCAACTGCCGAAGGTAATTATAGAAACGAAACGAAAAAATAAACAAAAACAAACGAAACGAAAAAAACAACCCTTTTTTTGCAATACGAAAAAGCAACCATAAAAATCTACCTATGATGTGTTGGTTTGTCTTTCGCTTTACTCTGTCTACATGTCTGTATATGTTCGTTTGCAATTTGACCACACTAGATTATTAATCTATAAAAATTTAGTTTAGAAATACATATTAAATTTAAATATTTTATTTTGTCTTTTATTTAATTAATAGATAATTATTTTCACAAGCCGTTGACAACGCAAAATTTAAGTTGTTTTAATCCTCAATCGAGGCTGCCTGCATAGGATCCTCCAGACTTAGAGAATTCTTTGACATGAGGGGAGGTGATCTAAGGGTTCACATGAGGATCGCTAGAATCCTAATTGATGACCCGATTACAAAGGTTACGGATAGGAGGTCACCGGAGTACATCTTTGATAGGAACTTTAAAGTGATGCTGTTCGACAGGGCCATGTGGACCAACAGATCCTGGGAGCCAGAGCGGGGTTCACATATGGCTCAAAGCATGCGAATGGTGACACTGGTGCGGGTGTCTATGGACCAGGTTTCCAACGGGCCTTACCCCTCCATTTTTCAGGCAGAGATTTTTGCTATCTGTGTCTGCGCGGAGGAGTGTCTACGAAGGGGCACTATTATATCTCTCATCTACATTCTTTCTGACAGTCAGGCGGCATTAAGGGCTTTAATGTCCTATGAGGTGTCATCTGGTCTGGTCATGGAATGCATTCTGGCTCTTAACCGACTTGGCAGGCGCAACTCGCTTACCTTAGGGTGGGTTCCTGGTCACGAGGGGCATGAGGGCAACGAGAGGGCAGATTGTCTTGCTAATTGCGGGGCCCGAAGGCCCTTTATTGGCCCTGAACCATTCTGTTGTATACCTTTGGGGTATGTTAGGGAGAAGCTCGGGTCGTGGAGGGAATCAGAATTCTCTCTCTATTGGGAAAACTCTCTTGGCCAACGACAGGCTAAGAGATTAATTTCTTTTTCCAGTGCAGGATCGAGGAGACTCTTGTCCCTCGGGAGACTTGAGAACCCTGGTGTCTAACCTGACTGGACACTGCAATCTCAGATACCACCTGCGCAAAAGGGGTCTTTCGGACACGGATGAGTGTAGGTTTTGCGAACTGGTAGCTGAAACATCGGAGTATGTTCTTTGCGAATGTTCGAGGCTTTGTGAAAGGCGTGCCAAGTTTCTTGGCGATCGCTTTGTCTCCCCTTCGCACATTATGAAGATTTTGCCTAATAGGATTATTGGCTTTATAGGTAGCTTGAATCTTTAGGGTAACTTTAGGCAGCACAAAAGACCTAAGTTGGCCGCGGTGCATAGTGCCATATAATCTAATCTAATATCCTCAATTTTGTTTTATGTATAAAAAACAGATACAAAAATCTTCCATGGTTGATTTTTTTATATATCTTATTAGAGTTGTACTTTTTTTTACTTTTTTTAGCAAAACTAATTAGTAAAACATTTGTATAATATTAGTAAAGCATTAGTATAAAACAGTTAAGTGCTGAATAAGTATAACAAAAATTTTAGCAAAAAATTTGCTAAAAAATAGTATACATGATTTACAAGACGTTTTACTAACTTTTCTACTAACTTATTTTTTGAGTGTAGCTCATATACTAGTAATAGTCAAAATATATGCAGTGATTCCATATGGTCCCATGCTGTCTTATTAAACTATATATGACGCCATACTGAAAATATTTTCCTTTTAATTTTATATAGCATTAAATATAATCCCATACATATTTGGATAAATTCAGACTTTATTACACTCATAGAAATAAACCTGTCAAAAAAGAAAAAAAAAATACTAACAATTTGTTAAAAATGAAATAGCAGAAAAAATGGCTAATATTCGTTATATTTGATTTGAATTTTAGTCAATCGCAAGTAGCAAAATAATCTTGTAAAATCAGAAAAAAGAAACATTTACTAAATATTAGTAGACAAAAAATATCACAAAAAAATTAAAAATTTGTTAAGAATGTCAAATAAAAGTCCACCCATATAAAATCAGCAATATACAATTTTTAACAAAAATCACTGTTGATTTTCATTTGCATCTACTTAATATATGGTAAATATAGCAGAAATTTTGTTAATATTACAGTTTTTGTTTGACATTTGAAGTCTAAAAATATTTAATAAAAGTTTTGCTAATTTTACAGAGTTAAATGCTATTTTCTATTAACTAAAATTCACATCACATAAAACAAAAATTTTGTAAAGTTAACTAATTTCTTTTTGCTGTTCTTTTTTTTGTTAATATTTAGTAACATATCTGCTAAATTTAGCAGTTTTTTCTGCAAGGTAATTTTTAACTTATTTTTAGTAGCTTTTTGTACTATTTTCACAGGATTATTTCTATAAGTTCGCATATGCTCATATTAATTTTATAACGAAAACAGTTGTAAGTGATATCTTTTATTTACTATATAGAAGAAATCACTTGCAAATGTTATAATAATATAATGAAATAAAAAAAGGGCACATTTTATAAGACAATACTACATATTTATGTAATTTTGAAACACTAAATTTTTTCTGGATAGTTTTTAAAAATTTCGTTATGTATCATTTGAAAAAAAATGGGTCTTTAAAAAAGTCAATTTCTACGTAATTTAATTTTTAACTTAAATACTTTTAAACATAACTTCATGCTACAAAAAGCATGCCTACTATCGGCTAAAATTTTATAAAATTAGATACACTTCGGTTCACTTATTTAAAGGCACTAAAAATTCAATTCAGCAGCCTGTATCTTTTGCAATTTTAAAACCGATTGCAGAACTATAAAATAAAATGGAAGCTAGACATCTTGAGATATAAAAAACATCCTGGCAGCAGCAGTTTCTTACCTAAAGATCTTTTTTTTTTTTAACAATTTACCAAAAAAAGTTAAAAAATTTGCTATTTTTTTTGGTTCACTTGGATAAATTCATTTTAATTAAATTTAATGAAGAACGCTTTTTCTTGTTTTTTTTTTAATTAACTTCAATATTAACTTTTTAATAACTTCAAATATACGGGTTTTCATTGACAGATAAACCGAATTAATGTAATCCAACGAAATTTGATTCCAAGCATCCTTAATGGCCTGAATTAGTGACTCCTTGTCATCGAATTGTCTTCCTCCTTCATAGACTTTACGAGATAACCAACCCCAGACATTTTCAATAATGCTTAGATCAGGAGAATAGGGTGGCCAATCAAGAATATTTACATTCTGGCTTGAAATGAACTCCTTAACTACTCTCGCGTTATGTATAAGAGCATTATCCTGCTGCAATATTCAAGATATGGGACCAAATAGTTCACTGAACTTCGGAAAAGCCAATTCCAATAACGTTTTATAGCTTGCACTAGTTATTTTTGCAGTTTGAAATTCAAGATCGATGGTGCCTTAGTACGTAATAGCACCCCACACCATAACGCCGCCCTCTCGGCTGTGATGTCGGTTCAAAAATCGCTTTTCTTTCCGTAGATCATGGAAATAATAGTTGTAGCTACAGGCCCATCTAAATTAAACTTCTTTTCATCCGTAAATATTACGGTTCTCCAGTCATTTACATGACCTCTTTGCTGCACATCCCATACCATGTAGTCTCTTGCGAATTGAAGCCGCTTTTCCTTACGCGGAGCATTAAGTGGCTGCTTTTTTTTATTTCAGGTATTTTAGATACTCACAGCTTTTTATTACTCTGCGTACTGTTGACTTGCTCGCTTTCACTCCAGCTTGAGCTCTTATTTTTGATAAGGATAAGGCATAATTAGATGCAATTCTTATGATTTTTCTTTTCTCATACGCAGATAAAGACAATAAAACCCTTCCTTTAAATTTTTTTTCATACCTTTCGGGGTCCTTAATGTAATTGTCAACAACTGTTGGGCTTCGTCCAATTTTTTGAGCTATTGCGCGGTTAGAATAACCTTCAGAACGGTAAACATCGATTATAATTTTTTCCGATAAATTTAAAATTTTTTTCCTTGCCATTTTGACTTGTAAAATTATTAAGATGCAATAAATTGTAATACGCTCCCTACGAAAAATCATCGCTTACTTTAAAAATTATAAATAAATAATAAAGTGCCTTTATTCAAGTGAATCAAAAAAAAAAATAGCACAGTTTTAGACTTTTTTAATAAATTGCTCAAAAAAAAGTTGTAAAGGTAAAAAACCACTATTGGCATAATTTTTTTATATCTAAAGGTGTCTAGCTTCCAATTCTATTTTATAGTACTACAATCAGTTAAAAATTGGAAAAGATACAGGATGATGAACACAGATTTTTTAATGCCTTTAAATAAGTGAACCGGACTGTATATTTATATTTAACTAAATATGATTTAATATCCCGAATTGTATTAAATTTATGTAATTTGATGTAATTAGATACATGTAGATGACCCATTTTTCGGACCAATTTTTGTGTGTTTATTTATTGGAACTTATTAAATGAGATATAATTATATTGGAAGCCATATTAAAATTTTTACCCGGGTGGAAATCAATTCATATAGCATTGTCAATAAGTACCCACATATATTTTTGTATTTGTGAATATATGTTGCAGTGGTTGTAGGTGTATTAACCAATATTTGGTTGGTATAATATAAATACCATTTTAAACCTAACTCTCCAGTGTATGATTTTTTGTGAAAAAAAACCTACAAAAAAGGTTGATTTTATAATTGTACCTAATATATTTTATACAACCACACATTGTGCTGAATTTTCGATGTGGATTTCCACTATATACTCAATAAGTTAGTATATAAGTGGAGGGCAAGGTTGCCAACAGTTGAAGTTAAAAATGGCTAGATTACGGAAAAAAATGGATAGAAATGGCATAGAAATGCCATTAAAACTCAATAATTTGAATGTAAATTACTAAGAATAATGAGTTTAAACACGAATTTAGAAAAAGCACTAACTTAAACTTAAATATTTTTCTAATTTCTAAAATATTTTTGGTAAATTTGAATAAAAGGCACATAGTTTTAAATTGAATGTAAAAATTGGAACTAAGTGTCGAAAATTGAAAATTTTGTAAAAAAAATTTTGAAAATTGTAAAAATTTAAGCATATTTATATGCAAAATTAACCGCAAAAAGTGTAAGAAAAAAATTACTAAGGAAAATTTTAATGGCCAAATCTTCCGGCTAGATACAATCTTCAATCTATGGCTAGATAAAAAAAAAATTACTACATATAGCCGGAAAACCTCAAAAATGGCAACCTTGTTGGAGTGTTCTATTGAGTTTCAAAGTGATCATGTTGACAGTTGCTTTTATATTGTTTGAATTTGTTATTGTTTGTTGCTGTTGATAGCACAACAATTTTTTTGGCGTGTGCTGTTAGTTTTAGTGTTATAGTTATATTTTGAAGTTTTTCTGTAGTGCATTTAGTGAAATAGTTTTATTTTAATATGAGGTTTTTATTGTTTGTCAAAAACAGTTATTGACATATTTATTTAGTTCTTCTAAAGCTGTACTGTAATACTGAAATAATACTTTTGTACACATATTGTACTTGAGTAATCTTTAAAACACTAAAAGTTTACTGGCAAAAGTAAAAGCTAAATCCAGTATAATGGATTTTATGACCATTTGAGGACCGATATTTAACAGCTTTTTTAATGAACCGTGGCGCTATACTGCTCTTCTAAATGGGTTAAGATTTTTCAGAGTTTTCATTTAAAATTTATTCATATACAGGGTGTCACAGAATGAGCTATATGGTTTGAATTCTTTGTAACTTTTTTAATTATTATTTTTTCTTTGTTTTTTTCAGCATTTTGTGAAGAAGACTTGGGGAATTAATTGTGAATCATTACACGATCTAACAAAGTACAAAAATAATTGAATTTTATTTTTCAAACCAGCAGTCTATTGTGTTGACACAGCGTGCATTTCGTCGTCATTTTAATGTGCGCATTGCACCCACAGCGTCAGCAATAAACCATTTGATTGGAAATTTTCGTCAACATGGGTCTGTAAGAAGCCTTCCTGGTGCCGAAAGAACACCTACCGTGCACACTGCTCAAAATATTGAACGGGTACGGAAGAGCGTGTAGCATAGTCCATCAACATCAACAAGGAGGCGTTCGACACAACTTGGACTATCACGGCGGTCGCTGCAGAGAATTTTGAGTGCATTAGACTTGTTCCCATATAAAGTTCAACTTTTGCAAGAATTGAAGATGACAAACTACCAGCAAGGGCTTGAATACTCCATTCGTTTACGTGAGAAAGCGGGGAAAAATCCAGACTTTATTCACAATTTGGTAATGAGCGATGAAGCCCATTTCCTAATTAATGGGTATGTCAACAAGCCAAACTACAAAATTTGGGCTACCGAAAATCCAAGAGCAGTTCATCAGCGACAATTACACCCACTTAAGTGTACTGTTTGCCGCGGTGTATCCTCCGAAAGGATAATTGGCCCATATTTTTTTGAAAATGAAAGTGGTGTCTCAATCTCTGTCAGCGGTGGTGCATATCGGACGATGTTGGAAAATTTTGTTAGGCCAACTGTGGAAAACCATCCACAGCACCTATTCGATGAAATTATGTGCAAGGAACAATATTTGTCCATCCTGCAACAAAATCTTCCTGATGTAGTGGAAAAAATGGTGAAAAAGTAATTTTTCAGCAAGACAATGACATAAAACATACCGCACATATAGTGAAAGACTGGCTCAAAAAGCAAAATTTGGTGTGATGACGTGGCCTCCACAATCTCCGGACATGAATCCGATCGAGAATTTGTGGAGTCACGTCAAATCGCAGCCTGCAAAATATGCCAGTTCTTATGGGAGCGGACGAAGGAAGTTTGGGAGGCGATTCCTTCAGAATTTGTGCAGAGGCACACACAAATTATACCTAATCGCATCCACGAGCTTAAGAAGGCAAAGGGCTAAAGGAAAAGTTATAAAATATACATTATTGTTTTAGAAATATAAAAATAAATAGTGAGGGCAAAATTGTATCATTTTGATTTATTTGCATTATGCCTTCGTGTATTTGTTGTTGTGATCAGATCTTAATAAAACCTTTTTGAAAGAGATAAGACACTTGTACAAACATAATATAAAAAATTTGATTGCATTTGAGTAAAATTTATAGAAACTATAGGTTGTTAAAGTGATAGTTGTTGGTTTGTGATACACTTATGCTCCTCAGTGTACGTCGAAGGTAGTTTTTAAAGAAATCCATTAAAAGTATAAAAATACAATTAACATTAATAAATTAATTTTCACAAAACAATTTTTAAACATACAATTTTAAATAAATAATTATTTCTTTTGAATAATTAATAACACAACAAACAACAATTACGTTGTTTACTGTTTAAAACATTTTTTCTTATTGTTTATATCTTACTTTATGCTTGTCTATCGTGTGCCTGTATATTTGAGCACACTTGTCCGTATCAAGAGCATCTCAATAGTAGTTGTTTTCGCTCACTAATACGTCTACATTTTCAAAGTCTGGTCTATTGTCCAGTCAATGCACAGTGGGCAGCAAGGCCAGTTTTCTGTGATAAAGGCTTTTTATGGCATTAACATCAGACTTATGTGACGCAAGTCTAGTTTTAAGGTTAGTTTTAGTTGTTCCAAAATAAACTTTTTGACAATTGTTAGAATTATCACCATTACAATTAATATTGTACACCAAGTTTGATTTTTCTCGTGTATCTAATTTTGATTTAGTTTTACTAAATAATTTGTCCAGTGTATTTTAATTTTTAAATGCCAAACGATATTTTTCTTTGTCGTAGATATTTGAATTTATTATCCTTTCAGAATACCTTGAAACATAAGTCATAAACTTATAAATTTTCGGTGGTTTTTCAACTAAAGTATGCTCGACGTTTATCTTCGTTTTTACCTGAACAATGGTTTTATTAGGGAAATTTTTCTGATTTGGCTTGTATTTTTATTGTGAAAGGTTTTATCAGTTATCTCTAAAACTCGTGCTATAAAATTTGTCGCCCTGTTGATGACGATTCGACGCTGATGTCTCGAACGAAAATTGATTAGCCTCCCCTATGCCATTGGTTTCTGACTTTAACATTTTCAAATGTTACTTCCTATTCAAATATCACTCCACATTTCATTGCAATCGGACAAGTACACTCTAATTAATTTCTGTTGAAATTTACCCAACTTATAGTAGGAAACTGTACTCCTACTATAAGTTGGGTAAATTTACTCTATGTGTGTAAATGAAAAAAATACGCACATTGAGAGTAAGTTTGTGAACACAAAGTTGGTAAATTTACAATGGAAGTGGGTAAAATTTTGATAAAATTTATAAATAAATGAGTAATTTTACCAAATTTTCTTGTAAAAAAACATGATTTACGTGCAATTATACGTATTAAATGCGTAAAAATACATATTTATAAGCGTAAAAACCCCCTAAAAATGCGTATCTTTACCTTCCGGTAAAAAAGAATAACAGCCCAAAAAAAATTTTAAATAAAACAAAAAATTAATTTTTAGAAAGAGTTTTATTAATGTGTTGTATAATAATAAATTTAATAATAAATATTTGAATATAAGTTGTTGTACATATACAGAGCTTCAAAGATTGAATTCTATTTTAAAAAAATTAAATCGGTTTTTTTTAAATCGAATGATTTTTTCTTCAATCATTGCGAATTCAATAATTGGGATTTCAATCTATTTTTAACTTAATCGATTTACAATTTGCCGAAATCGGCGAAACTGAAAAATACCGCCAGAATTGAAAAAAATCGTTAAAATCGAAAAAAATATCGTTAAAATGAAAAAAATTCCAAAAATTTAAAACAATCTCCAAAATTGAAAAAAAACGCCAAAAATGTAAAAATTACTTAAATTGAAAAAATCGACAAAATTTAAAAAAAATCGCCAAAATTAAAAATAAATTACTAAAATTTGCCAAATTAAAAAATCGCCAAAATTAAAAAAAAAATTGCCAAAAATAAAAATATCGCCAAAAATTTCTAAAAGTGAAAACAATGGAGAAAAATTGCTAAAATGAAAAAAAAATTCAAAATTTAAAAACGGCAAAAGTAAAAAATCGCGAAAATTAAAAAAAAAATCACCATAATTGATAAAAAATTGCTCAAATTGGAAAAAGTTGTCCGTGTATTTTATTTATCTCTGTTAGTTCTTGAAACATAGGCGATGCTTACTTTTCGATTTACGAATCCAGCTAATCAAATCGAAATTAACGATCGTTGTAGGGGTCATGGGGTTGAGTTTTGAACAATGGTGCAGCAATTTTTACATTTACAGCTATTTAAAGTTGCTCGTCAATATTTTTCGTTTTTTAAATTTAAGCTTTCTTTTCAATTTGAAAATTTGTTTCATTTTTGGCGATTTTTTTTGTTGCAAATTTTTATTTTTAATTTCGAAATTTTTTTCATTTATAGCTATTTTTCTAATTTTTGGCGATTTTTTAATTTTTGCCGATTTTCTTTTAATTTTAGGGATTTTTCTAATTTTTGCAATTTTTTAAAATTTTAGCGATTTTTTTAATTTTTGGCGATTATCTTTAAATTTTAGCGTTTTTTTCAAATTTGGAGATTTTTTTTTAATTTCAGCAATTTTTTTTTTTATTAATTTTAACGTTTTTTTTTCTTTTTTGGTGATTTTTTTTTTACCTTCAAGATTTTCTCAATTTTAGCGATTTTTGGCGATTTTTTCAATTTTGGCAATTGTTTTCAATATTGGCGATATTTTTAAATCGATTGAGTTAAAACCGACTGAATAAATCGAATGAAGAATTTTATTCTTTAAAGCTCTGTACATATACATATTATATTTTGAAAATATTTTTCCACAATTAGGCTGCAAACGCTTGGTAATAAACTATAAACTAAACACTATCACAAATACTACAGTTATACATTTTTTTCCGTTAAAATTGTCAATAAATTAAATTTTTTAGATTTTTTTATGCTTTTTTTAATTTGTTTCATTTTTTTCAATTTTAAAATGTCAAAATATTTATTACTATTATAAGTTAGTATATTAACAAACCTTGTGCGTAAAAATTTTATTTAACAAAATAATGCTACTTTTAGGCATAATGTGTTTAATTGTAAACACTTAATTGGTAAAAATACTGTAAGTGGGTATTATTGTATATAAAAGTGTGCGCAAAATAGTTTTACGCATTTTTATGAATAAATTTACCGAATTTGCGTAATAATACATGAAACTTTACTCGTTTTATAGTAGTAAATTTACAATCATTTTTTAGAGTGTAAGTAAGAAATGGCGGAATTATTTCCAAAAGTTTTGGAACATATCCTACTGTGCAACAGTCATCTTGCTACTTTAAGCCGATATATGCTTCATTTTATCGAGCTAACTATGCCCTTGCTGACTCATTCAGAAGATTATGCCGTGAATTAAATAATCTGTCTCATTTGATTGACTTTTCATTAAACACGAACATTATAAAACGTAAACTACTCATTGTCACATTTATTGTATTGTAAATTAATGTTATTAATATGCAAATTAGTCTATAAGGCTTTATTATACAGACTTAATAATAAATAAATACCTAAAAAAATCAATAATTATATTTAGAAACTTGATTTGTAATTATTTGAATTTATTTGTATGGTAGGCAATATATTTACAAATTTAATATCCTGCACAAATATCTAGTTTACCCTTGACAAATTCGTTTAAGATATCTTTAGTTATAATCTGTCTAACGAAAAATCCATTTGTGTAAAATTTTCAAGCACGAGGAAGTTTAATATCAGTCATTTCAAATATTTTCGATATGGTCTTCAAATATGTGACTTCGGATTCGTTGAAAATAAACATATCGATGTTCAACGTTCATACGATATATGTGATGTATTAAGTTTCTCGAAATTCATTGTAGTTCGCGTTCTATTACACCTCAAAGTAAGAAATTTTTTAGCAAAACTAAAAAAGAATACCTAATGTTTAAACTGCTGTAACTTTTTAGTTTGTTATCCTATTTTTATAAATTTTATCTCATATGAAACATTGTCTCTTCTACTTTTAAATATGTTTTTGAAACTGTATAATTTTCTAACAAGCATCAAAAAGTTGAAGATCCAATTTTTTCTATGGGATCAAATTTGTAAAAATCGGAAAAAAACTTAAAAAGTTGGAGCAGTTCAAACTTAGGCATTGTTCGTAGTTTTGCAAAAAATGTCAAATTTTGAGATACGTTGGAACGCAAAATGTACCGAATTTCGAAAAATTTAATACAGCACATGTATTATTGGAACATTGAATACCGATGTGCTCACTTTCGATGAAGTACAAACAATGCCATTCCAAAAAACAACTAAAACCTAAGCGACATTTTTTGGAATGACTCATACTTTGTATACCAACAAGATATACTTAATGCAAAAATGTATTATTTAGTACATATAATTGCTATGACATTTGCTAATTTAGTAAATTATATTCACAAAACATCTTCTAACAAACAGTGTTAACCCATTAATATCTGCTAACTTATCTCAAGCAAACCATAGTTGTGAATGTAAAATTTATATGCGAACTTGTTAAACTCTTGCAATTTTTAGAAAAGTTACTCCCACTATAAAATTAAAGCAAAATGTTAAATAAAACCACAAAACTTTTTTCATTTAACCTTCAAACCTGCCTATCAACGGAGGTATCCCGACCCGAACTCGCAGATTTTAACGAACTTTGGATATGTTGTAAAGGAGCAAAATTAAAAGAGACATGCATTTTTTCTTAGCTGCTCGGTCTTACATTTAATGGTTAAAAAGTAGTGATAAAAATTAATTTGTTTTTGTATGAAAACTTGCCTTTAATTAACGAAAACTAGATTTATTTGTACGTATGTTTAAAGTACTTGGGAATACAAAAATTTTGATATCCATACTGCCCATATTGCATTATTTGAAATAAAGTGGTGGCTGTGGTGTAATGGTTAGCGAGTTGGACTGTTACACAGATGGTCCCGTCTTCGATTCCCTATGACGGCAACATCAATTTAGAAAAATAATACGTATGAGTTTTCTATCCCTCATATGTATCGCAGCTCCCACCTACGGTGTTCCCATAGCACTTAACCCCACCGAAGTAAAATAATGAATCAGGGCTATGAACAAAAAGCTTCAATAAGTTCACCAACTCTCCATCAGGTGAAGAGCAACAACTGTTCTAAGACTTATCATCTCGCGCATTTACAGTGTTGACATGTTTGAAGCCCTTCACCTTTCCCCACCTTTCATCTCTCCACTATCCAAAGAAAGGAACACATTAATAAATAGGAAGAATTTCCTGAGTGTTGCTTCTCTTTAAAAAAAAAAAGTGGAAAAAGAATCTTGGGGGAAAGTCGCATAAAATCCGAAAGGTTTCGAATATCGTAAAAAAGCTCAGATTTCCCTCGATTAAATTAAATAGGCCAAGCTATGCATTTTTTTACATTAATACAAATGTAGTTCCTTAATAAAACGCCAGATTTAATGTTACTTAAAACATTTTTTTTTTTTAAATAATAAAAATACTGGAAAATATTTCGGCATAATTTGTAAAACAGTGAATGTGTCTTCAAAAAATCTTTCATTTGATACCAAATGAAAGATTTTTTGAAATTATTGAGTACAGTTAATTTTAATAGAATGGCATAAACCGAAAAAAAACGTATATGGGGCAATTTTTGACCCCAGTTAGTAACACCTAAACGTGAGATTGGGCAGCTAAAAAAACATGCGTCCCTTTAATTCTTATTCTCTAAAATATATCCGCAGGTCATTATGGTCTGCCGGTCCGGGTCGGGATACCTCCCTTGTAAGCCTTTTTGGAATGAAGTTTATACCACGAGTTCGGCGTAAAAAAATGTTTTCTACATAATTTTTTTTGTTGCATACGAGGGAACAAAGATTAAGAAGGAATGTCAAAAACTAATTCATAAAAAGGATTAAGTTTACGCAAACATTATTCCTCATAATAGGATATAATTACACTAAGGATATTATATAGGTAAAGACGACAGCAATTGTAGTCAAAAGCAAATTAAATTTTACTGGAAGAAAGGACGACTAACATTTCATTAAATTCAAAAACATTTGTCATTTGTTGTTACTGTTCAAAAATTACTAACAATTGTAGTAAGAGTTAATTAAATAACAAAAAACGACTGTAAAAATTAATGTAAAATCACAAAGCAGTCATTTGATGTGGTTTGTTTTTTTAAATGAACTACGAGTTTAGTGACAAAGTACCGTCTAGTTTACTCCCCCTGTTTTGTTTATAAACTAAACAAAATATAAAAGGAGAGAAAAACCAGAAGCGTGTATTTAATATCCACCAGAGATGGACCTTGCACATAACAAACAAGTTTTCAATATATTTTTGATCAATGGTTATAATCTTTAATTTCAAGCTCATATATTAATTAGTTCTCAAGTAGTGAGTAAACTAGTTTATATGAATGTTTGATGTTTGGCATGGGATTATTACCGCTTTCAAAACGTGTTCTGATGATGGGAACCTAGAAAATTCCCGAAATAGATCTATCAACACATTCCTGAAAGGGTCAAATAATAAATTTGAAAACAAAAAACTCTATAGACTAATTACACTATACAACAAAATCAAATTTTTTCCAAAATTACAAGGTCCGACCGACAAATTTTGATAGAAGGGGCAAAAAAAAAAGACACGTGTATCGGCGTTTTGAAAGTTTACATCTGGGTTTCATTTTAGGGGGAGGTAAAGTTTCCCCTAAATGCACTTTTTGTATTGTCAATCGGCATAAAAAATCGTGTAAAGCTTACGTTTAAAGTATATAGTGTGTTTAGCAAACTTATGTAAAATATTACGGAAAACATTTTTGTAGAATATGTTAACCCTCTAACTCCTCAAGGTAAGGGTCTTTTTTGTCCTTCTTTTAAAAAACAGCAAAAAACACCATTAAAACGGGAATTTAATGGGTTAAAATGTTCCGCAAAAATATTTGCCGTGAAATTTTACTGTAAGTTCCTGAATACACCAAAACGGAAAATTCAACCAGAAAGTCAGAAAGTCAGAAATAAGACACAACAAGAATTATTAAGAATTTTATTTTAAAGTACCCCAACAATTTAGAATGAAAATAAAAATAGTGCAAATTTCACTAAAAATCAGTAATATCTTTATTATTTTACCTTCGATAGCAAGTTTGGATAGGAAGTATTCATGAATTACATTTTTTTTTAGCTCTAGACAATACCACTTCATTACACTGTACACCGACCTATAAATTCATAGATATATAAGTATATAGATTGCCAGCTGTTCTTTGGCAGATTAGATCCGTTACATTACAACAAAAACAAAAAAACAAAAATCAAATCAAATCAAAAATCAAGTGCTATATTTCTTATTCTACTGAAAACGTGTCAATTTGCGGTGCATATATTGTGGACATAATTTGTTTTGTAATTAGAGTGTTTTACTTAAAAAATAACAAAAGATTAAAGTAAGCAATTAAACTTAGCGCGTAAGATTTGTTTTGGCGAAAATGTTCATTTGTTTGGAAAAACTTGATTTGTTTTGCTATATCTGCGGTTAACATACTATATCGGAATATAAAGTTACGTTTTTCAATAGTAAAGTTGAAGACATCTATAAAAGGTATTTTGAGCTAGAAGTTTTTTCGGATGAACTGTGGACGCCGAAGCATTGCTGTCGCATTTGTTATAACATTAGGAACATTAGGAGAACACAATATCGTTCATCAACTGAAAAAACTATCTTACCCCCATTGCATATCAAACTTGATGTGGTAAAAAACTTTGTTAAATGTCTGGATACGAATGGATCAGCATTGAATTTTCTGAAAACAATGTTTCCAAAATTAAGCGAAGCTAACATTAAAGAAGGTATGTATGTGTTCTTCTAGTCGTTGTTCTTGTTAAAAGCCTTAAAATTGGTATCATACAAACAGGTGTTTTTGTCGGTCAAGAAAAAAAGCTAATGCAAAACGCTGACTTCGACGAAATGCTCTAATCAATTGAGCTTAATGCGTGGAAAAGCATTAAGGAAGTAATATACAATGTCTTATGCAAAAATCGGTCTCCTATTGCTCGAATATACGTAGACACCATGCTTAGAGCTTTTGAAAAACTAGGCGTTCATTTTTTAAATTCCCATATGGATTACTTTGAGAACCAGACATGCGCACCCATTGAAGAACGCTATAAAGGCAAAAGCATTCATTTGCTTATCGCTGCAAAATGCTGGACAATGTATGATAATGAAGTGGAATTGCATATAGCTAAAAAAAAATGTAATTAATGAATACTTCCTATCCAAATTTGCTATAGGAGGTAAAATAATGGTGAAATTTGAACTATTTTTTTTTTTTCATGCTGAATTTTTGGGGTACTTTAAAATAAAATTCTTAATAAATGCGAAATTAACAATAAGCTCTCTTTTGTTGTGTCTTATTGCTGACTTTCTGGTTGAATTTTCCGTTTTGGTGTATTCAGGGACTTATAGTAAAATTTCACGGCGAATATTTTTGCGGAACATTTTAACCCCTTAAATCCCCGTTTTAATGGTGTTTTTTGCTGTTTTTTAAAAGAAGGACAAAAAAGACCCTTACCTTATGGAGTTAGAGGGTTAATATATTCCACAAAAATGTTCTCCGTAATATTTTACATAAGTTTGCTAAACACACTATATACTTTAAACGTAAGCAGTACTCGATTTTCTATGCCGATTGACAATACAAAAAGTGCATTTAGGGGAAACTTTACCTCCCCCTAAAATGAAACCCAGATGTAAACTTTCAAAACGCCGATACACGTGTCTTTTTTTTTTTGCCTCTTCTATCAAAATTTGTCGGTCGGACCTTGTAATTTTTTTTTGTGTTGTACAGTGTTATTAGGACAATATCCTAATAAAGAAATATAGAGTATGGCCTCGAACTAGAATAATTTTCATTTTCATTGCACAATTAAAGGCCGAAAAAAACATAATTTTTATTGAAAATGAAAATTATTCAAGTTCGAGGCCATATACTCTATATTTCTTCATTAGGATATTGTCCTAACAAATAATCTATAGAGTTTTTGTTTTCAAATTTATTATTTGACCCTTTCAGGAATGTGTTGATAGATCTATTTCGGGAATTTTCTAGGTTCCCATCATCAGAACACGTTTTGAAAGCGGTAACAATCCCATGTCAAACATCAAGCATTCATATGAACTAGTTTACTCACTACATGAGAACTAATATACATATGATTTTGAAGTTAAAGATTATAACCATTGATCAAAAAATAAATTGAAAACTTGTTTGTGTGTATGTCTACCTTTGGTAAATATTCAATACACGTTTTGTTTTTTTCCTCCTTTTTATGTTTTGTTAAGTTTGTAAACAAAACAGGGGAAGTAAACTAGGCGGTACTTTGCCTTTTTTTCACAAGTTTGTTATAATTTTTATTAAAATAAAAATTATGTTTTTTTGACCTTTAATTGTGCAATGAAAATGAAAATTATTCAAGTTCGAGGCCATATACTCTATATTTCTTCATTAGGATATTGTCCTAACAAATAATCTATAGAGTTTTTGTTTTCAAATTTATTATTTGACCCTTTCAGGAATGTGTTGATAGATCTATTTCGGGAATTTTCTAGGTTCCCATCATCAGAACACGTTTTGATATAATTTTTAATAAAAATTATATCAAACTTGGAAAAATGAAAATTGTTCTTCAAATGACTGATATTTACAATAAAAATAAAGAAGCTGTAATGCAACCCAAACAACTACAAATTTTTAAAGCACAAGTGTGCAAACTTTAAAAACCAGAGTGTACAGTCCAAAAATTGCACATTTTGTGCTCTTACTTGCTTGCACAACATGTCATTACTTTTCAGATCACAAAAAATCAAAAATATAAAAATATATTTTCCAAAATTTTTTAGATCATTACTATATATTGAAAATAATGATAAAACTAAGTACCTATATGTAACACCTTATTTTTTGTATTGAAACAAGGTGAAAGTTAAATAGTTATTAGTATGTCCTTATTATTTGTTATAAAGTAAGCTGGTGTTTTAAGAAGATTTGCGTTTTTCGAAACTCGCGAAATTGAGCCAAACTTCCCCTTAACTTCAGTATATATTAATCAAACGTAAGGGCTTTGCTACTACTATATACTCTAACACAAAATAAAAACCAGTTTTGAACAAAGAAAATAAATTTCAGTTTTGTTTGTGTGGTCAATCGGAGATTTTGTATGCGAGGGTGCGCGCGTGTGAGAAACAAATTTATTTATAAAATGCTTTTGTACAGATTATACACATTTTTTTTCAATGAAGCAAAAACTATTTCATTCCTGCTACCTTTTTTGCACATTTTAAATCAAACAGCGGCATCACTGTCAAAAATGTTTTTTTAGAAATGTTGTAAAAACCCTTCAACGTGTTGGAGAAATATGAAAATAAAGTTAGAAACAAAATAATGTTATAAACTTTAATCTGATTTAATTTATTTTTATCTCTTTTCAAAAAAAATTTTCCACAAAAAACGCGTAAAATTCTCTAAAAAAAGAGATGCGTTTTTTAAATTTATTTTCATCGGGATAAACATTAATTGCATTTATAGTAATTAAATGTGCTAAAGTCCCAAAACTTATTTAACAAATTGTGAAAAGCAATCTGATGTAGGCGTGTCCCTATCCGGATTTCATTCCTGCCTAAGGAAATCTTCAGGGACTTTGTTATTAGAATTTCTAGAGATATTTGTTATGTTAAATCACAAACTCAATGAGAATTTCTTGTCCTCGTCTAGGAGCGAGATTCAAAATTTAAAATATCAAAGAAAAAACAAAAACAACAACAAAAAATTGTCACAATTGGCTTTGTCATCTTCCAAATACTACTCTGTATTCGCACCACTTCAATTTCAATATAGTGTTTATAACACTTAATTAAAAATAAAATTAAATTCATTAAAAATTAGCCAATATCATCTAAAATTAAAAATCAAAAGTTATAAAAATGTAATCAACTTATATAATTATCTGATTTAACCCCCCGTCAAACACATATTCTGAAACCTTCGAACAAACACATATGCCTGGCCAGACCCCTATACGTTTTCATGTATGGCAAAGAGGGTACCGTAACTTTGAATTGATTGAAGTATGCTCGTATATTATTTTGGTAAAAATGTAAAAAATTTTTTAATTATTTTGTGGAATGCATGAAAAACAAGTATAATCAACTTTAGAATGTTGTTGGAACACAGGATTAGTGCATTTGGTTCAGTAAAAACGTGTCTTCCCACGCAGCTTTTCGTCTTGCGTTAGACAAATTCTGTAATCTTTTCTGAAATTCAGTGTACTAGAGCCGCTTTGTTGGTTAGGCAGCATATTGCTGGGAATATTCAACGGCCTTCCTAAAGAAAGATTCAATGGCCAAACGGGTTGAATGTTGTCCAAAATATGGTTGTTGTTCATGCGATTTACAGTATTAGCAATCACCAATTGTTTACTCAGCGTGTTCAAGAACAATCGTCGGTTCTCTTTTCTGGTTCCTTCTATATTTTCTTTGCATATGATGTAAGTGGCTAATCCCATGACGTCTATCATGTTGCAAAACAATGCCAATGGCCAACGTCTGGTTGGCCGTTTTATGAAGTAATGCGTTACAATTTGGTCCATTGTATCAACGCCGGCCTTTGTTGAATTGTAAAATAATATAGATTCCGGTTTTTTTGCTACGCCTTCAACTTTCTTGGTGTAGTGCACAGTGGATAGTAGATTTACTGCTCTGTTCTTCTTTGGAACGTAGCTGCACAGTGATCTAAGGTTATCATAGAAACCGAACACAGATAAAACAACTGGCCGTTTCCTGTATTTTTTCACTTCTTGGGGAAGACACTTTTTGTTGGATCTAATGGTGCCAACGTATGCTAGTCCAATCGACGAAAGACGTTTAGCTGCGTCTAATGTTGTAAAGAAGTTACCAGCAATAATACACTCAGGGAACTTCTGCTTTAAAAATATGTAGTTGTTTGGGTTGTAATACAGTTTCATTATTTTTAATGTAAATGTAAGTCATTTGTAGAACAAATAAAATTTTCAACTAACCTTGTAGTTCATTTAAAAAACAACTCACATCAAATGACTGTTTTATGATTTTACATTCATTTTTTACAGTTGTTTTTTGTTATTTAAAAAAATAACAAAAAAAAATTTTGGTTTATTTTTTACTACCATGTGGTTCATTTTTACTACAATTGTTAGTCATTTTTTGAACATTAAAAAACAAATGACAATGTTAGTTGAATTTAATGAAATGTAAGCCGTCCTTTTTTTAAATGAAATTTCATTTGTTTTTGACTACAATTGCAGTCGTCTTTACCAACATAATTTCCTAAGTGTAGTTCTGCCGCTGTTGGTGTATCGATTCGCCAAACTCATGAGCACATTTTCGCCTTGGTTTGTCTCTCGTTGTTCTCCCTCCTTACCAGTGTACCTGGAATACCTGCAATCTGCATTGTATTTGCAGAAAAATAACCCAAAATGTGTATAATAATAATTTATTTCTTACAAATTGTATAGGGGTCTGGCCAGGCATATGTGTTTGTTCGAGGGGGGACTTTTTCGTTTGCAGTTTTCGTCGTGTGGGAACGATATTTTTGAAGTTTTTTTTTTACATATAGAAAGCCAACAATATTTTAGGCGGCTACCGGGAAAAACAGATATCTACCTAAACTAGAAGTATGTTTAATTAACGCTCAAACATGAAATATGCCTGGCCAGAACCATTTGTTTGTTCAAGGTTTAAAAAGTTTGTTTGTTGTTAATTTCGTTCCAATTTTCGAACTTCAAAAGATATTTTTTATAAAAAATTCAATTTTAAAAATAATTTAGGAGAACTTATATGACGCGAATTAAACATTTAAAATGTGTATTATTGTATTTATTTTACTCATGTACCGTTGTTGTTTTTAGTTTTAATTAAAATAAAATTTATTAAATGTAATAAAAAGAAGTATTTTTTTTATTTTTTAAAAAATAATTTTATAAAACATAAGTAAAATAAATCTAAAGAGAGATGGTTAAAGCTACCTTATATCTATAACAATAATTTTCAGTTTATGAACATGCAAATGATTTAAAATAAATTGAATCGGAGAAGGAAAATAATTATGACAGAAGCGATTTTACCACTGAGAAAAAAGAAAAATCAATAATAATGTGGTAAATGAGAATTTGTTTTGGACCTAATATAAAAATGTTATCATTGTTTAATTGGTTTCATGAAGTTTGAAATTTGTTTATTATAGTTTTTTTTTTTTTTGTACAAAGACGAATTAAACTTTGTGTAGAATAGTGCCAAGGTAAATTCATAACCATTTTGAGAAGTTTAGTCTGGCTGATTTGAATTTTCTTAACATGTGTTGCTGCACACGTTCCCTAAACAGGACGTGCATATAGAGCTATAGCCTTAACAATTGTGTCTTGACAATGGTTATTTTATTATCTGTGCTGAGATTGGACTTTCTATTTAAAAAATATAACATTTTAATGGTAATATTAAATTTTCTAATTATATGACTGGTGTGTTCATTAAAAGTTAAACGACGGTCTAGAAAAACTGCCAAATATTTAACATTTTCAGACCAAGGAGTATCTATACCGTTCCAAGATAAATTTGAACTGGGTAGGTTACAAGAACTTATTTTCTTTGTAAAAAGATATCTTGTGATTTTGCAGCATTTATTTTAATTTTCCATTAAACAAAAAATTTAAAAAGGCTGTTAAGAGCATATTGTATATTATCAAGAATAGTTTGTGGTGATACATGAGAGCAGTAAATTGCAGTATCATTAGCATAAAAAGCATAGTTACATACATGACTTTTAGGAACGTCTGCACAATATAAAACATACATGTCAAATGTGTAATATTGTATTTGTTCGGCGATGAACTTTTATTTTTTGTAAATAAAACACTTTTTTTTTTTTGAGTTAATTGTATTTAAATAATTTTAAATAAATTTAAGGGTAAATTTAAGGGTCACAAATTTAAATGTTGTTCGATCAACTTCCAATATACTACGAAAATTAGTTTACTTAAGGCAAGTTGTTTTTAATATTTAAAGTTAATAATTGACACTAGAAGAGTGTCATAAAAGAAAAGAAAGAATTTAACGAAGATATGTACCAACAAATTGCATATTAAAAAAAGTTGTTTGTTACAATGAGATTTGCCGTTAGATTTGCTATTAGGTGGGTGCAAAAGTTTTGGGTCATCATTAAACATTCCGCCCCCCATGGATCGGTGGGGCTTACCACAATTCATCAACGGGTCCACTGAATACATAACCAAGTGCGGTTTTTTGGGCTATAACTCGACCGACTTCTGTTTGAATAACACCATCACGCCGTAGCATTGGAAAAATATCGCTGCCTAATTCGATTTCAACAGTCGTATTCGATCTGGGGTCAAGGTCAGCTAATGAATTTTCTGCAAAATCTTCTGTTGGGTCCTCAGTGATGGGTACTGAATACGGTTTTCTTGGAAGAGTTTCGGTAATAAGAGCTGTTACCTTCAAAGTCCAATTGTTTTTGTCGTTGTAGGAACGTATGTTGAATGTAGCGAAATCGTGTGCGTATTTGGAAATAGTTTTTATGTTGTATTTTTTGACGAAATCGTCCGATATACGAGAGATTGGTAACGATGGCATCATGATGGCTCTGGTGCTTATCCAGGTGTCGGGTCTATATGTTGTTATTTTTAAAGAGGCAGTTGGTACAAACACTCGATTCCAATTAAATAGAGGTGGGTACACAGCAACTGCATCCATTCGTGAGGTTCTTGCCAGACGATTTCTGGAGTTGTTAGTTGCGTCAATTCTTTGGTTGGTTCTTGTTTGATTTCTGGAACTTGATGTGGTTGATGTGTTTAGTTGTTGTGCACCATGTAATAGGGTATTATGACGACGTTGGCAAAGTCGACATTTCTGGTCACTATTGCATTCTTGATGGGTATGAGATCTTGCTAGACAGTTTTGACAATATTTTTTGACAACTACAATGTCAAAACGCTGATCGACGTTGTATTTGAGAAACTCCTTGCAGGTTCTCATGGCGTGATCTCGATGACAAATACCGCAAGAGTATTTCCAATTGGCGGGTCTCGAAGTTGACACTGGAAATATAATAATATTTTTTTGTTTTTGTTAAAAGATGAAATGATTAAGATAAGAAGTTTAGTTTGAGGGTAATAATACGATTTTCGTAATGGGTCTAGTGCACACTCCAGTGCTAGTCCGAATATCAACTACTCTATTATGCTGGTCGGATCCCGAGTAAGTTTTAATGATTCGGCCTATTTTCCATTCATTTGGTGGTAAATTATTATCTTTGAGAGCGATTAAGTCGTTGATTTTTACATTTTCCTGTTGGTATTTCCATTTATATCGCCGATGGAGTTCAGTTAAATATTCGGATTTCCATCTTTGACAAAATGAGTGATATATAACCTTGAGTCTTTTCCAGCGGTTGGCAAGAGTGAGATTTTCGTTGCTTAGATCTGGTTCAGCTGGGGTCAGTAATGGAACACCAATGAGAAAATGTCCAGGAGTCAATGGGGATAAGTCGTTTGGGTCATCGCTAGCAGGACTTAGGGGTCTAGAATTGAGACAAGATTCTATTCGGGTCAAAATGGTAGACAACTCTTCAAACGTGAATTTCATATTTGGGATAATTTTTTTCAAATGGGTTTTGAAAGATTTCACACCTGCCTCCCAGAGTCCGCCCATGTGAGGGGCACCTGGAGGTATAAATTTCCAATTGAGGTTTTGATGACTTTGTTGGTGGCTCACTTGAATTTGAAGAGTTTTCATAAATTCTAAACGCTCTTTTTTGATAAGTTCTGCCGCTCCGACGAAGTTTGTGCCATTGTCCGAATAAATGATAGCAGGACATCCACGTCTCCCAATGAAACGGGAAAAGGCAGCCAAAAAAGCTTGGGTCGACAAATCGCTTGCCGCTTCTAGGTGAACGGCTTTGGTTGCGAAGCATACGAAAATGCAGACGTATCCCTTTGTGATGAGACATGCTCGACCAGTAAAATTTCGGATGTCAAAGGGACCTGCATAATCCACTCCAGTTGTTGCAAATGGTCTGGAAAGGGTCGTACGCTCGGGTGGCAGAGAAGCCATAATTTGATTTTGAGTGTGTTTTTTGTATAAAACACATGTTCTGCATTTGTTGATTACGTTTTTTACTAGGGGCCTGAGTCTAAATATCCAAAATTCAGTTCGTAAAACTCGAACCATGAGTTGATTACCACCATGAAGAGTGATTTTATGGGTAAATTCAGTGAGTAATCGGGTCAATTTAGAATCGTGAGGCAGCAAGATTGGATGGCGCTCATTATACGTTAGAGCTGGCGATTGAACAAGACGGCCATTAGCTCTAATAATCCCTTGGTTATCTATAAACGGGTTAAGGGTCAAAAGGCTACTATTGGGTGAGATTTTTACTTTTTGAGATAATTTTTGATGGTCATCAGGAAAACTATGCTTTTGAGTCAAAATTATAAGTCGGTTTTTGACTGCTGTAATTTCTTCTAATGTAATTTCTCGTGAAGCAACTCGCAGATGGGTTCGATTTGCGCCGGTATTTCCCCAAAACCGTAAAACGTAAGAAAATACTCTGTAAGCATGGGGTAATGAAGAAAAACGAAGTAGTAAGTCTTCATAAGCTATATTTGTTAAAACTTTTACAGGTTTTGCTTCAACATCTGTGTCTTTTGGGGTTTTTTGAGCTGGCCATTTATTTTTTGTCAATTTTAGCCATGAGGGTCCATACCACCATAAGTTGTGGGTTTCTAATTCGTTTGGAGTGCAACCGCGGCTAGCAACATCTGCAGGATTCTCTTTAGATTCTACATGTTGCCAATTTTGGTTTCCAACTTTTTCAACAATTTCGGAAACTCGATTTCCAACATATGTATTCCAAGAGGATGGCTGCTTTTTTAGCCATGCCAGTACGATAGTAGAGTCTGTCCAATAAAATATATTAAATTCACGAATCTGAAGATTTGGTAGCATTGCAGAAGCTAAATTGGCTAACAAGACGGATCCACAGAGCTCTAAACGGGGGTAACGACACTTTTTTAATGGGAGCAACACGGGTCTTCGCAGCCAAAAGAAAAGTGTGGACATCACTGTTTTCAAGCTGGATTCTGATGTAAAGGGTCGCAGAATATGCTTTTTCTGAGGCATCACAGAATCCATGGATTTCTACATTGCAAAACGGGTTATAATAAATCCAGCGTGGTATTTTCAGAGTATTAATTGATGGACAATTTTGTATAAATTTTTGCCATTTTATGGAGGTAAGGGTTTTTAGTTGATCATCCCAGTCGATTTTATCCAACCAAATTTGTTGCATAATTAATTTAGCATCGACAATTATTGGGGCCAGCCATCCGCACGGGTCAAAGAATTTGGCGATTGTAGATAAAACTTCTCGTTTTGTGTATGTTTGTTTTAATTCTACATCTGGAGCAGTGAAAGTAAACGAATCTGACGAAATATTCCATTTTATACCAAGGGTCTTTGTTCCAGCATTTTCGGACAAGTTTAACCAATCAAGAGGTAGTAGAGTCTCATTTGGCAAATCCTGGATAACTCGTGGGTCATTTGAAGTCCATTTCATCAGGTCAAACCCAGCAGATTTAAGAACCGTTGAAAGTTCCTTTCTGGATTCGATGGCTTCGCTTATTGTGTGTCCACCGGCTAAAACGTCATCTACGTACATATTTTCTTCTAAAATATGTGATGCTAAGGGGTGTGTTGTTTTAAAATCCTCTGCTATTTGGAGCAGAGTTCTAATGGCCAGGAACGGGGCACAATTCACTCCAAACGTCACTGTAAGGAGCTCAAAATCTTCAATAGGGTCATTTGGAGAATTTCTAAATAATATCCTTTGATATTTTGTTTGAGTGGGGTCAATTAATATTTGCCGATACATTTTTGTGATGTCGGCGTTGAAGACGAACTTGAAGAATCTCCACTTCAGTATTTGGAGCACTAAATCCTGTTGAAGTATGGGTCCTGGATGTAAAATGTCGTTCAAACTTTTCTTATTTGAAGACGGGCACGAGGCATTGAAAACTACTCTAAGTTTTGTAGTCAGCCTATCTGGTTTTATTACTGCGTGATGCGGCAGATAATAATTTGGAGTTTTGTTTGTATCCAGGGGAGAAACTTTCTTCATATGTCCCATCTCGAGGTATTCTAAAATTACCTGATCGTATTGCTTTTTAATGTCAGGTTTTTGGCTTAGAATCCGTTCCATTCTTAAAAATTGGGCCATGGCGATATTTCTCGAGCTTCCTATCTCCTTATCATTTTTAAAGGGTAGGGTCACTAAATATCTTCCGTTTTCGATTCTACGGGTTGTAGATTGGAAGTTATTTTCGCAAAATGTGTCCTCTTCTGACCTCAAAATCTTTTTTGGGGTTTCCTCCACCTCCCAAAAGCGTGTGAGGATTTGGTCAAGGGAATTTGTACTGATTAGTGTGGTAGTAGTCGTTGATCGGGTCGATGTATTTGCTGGTCCCCCAATGACCCAGCCAAATACTGTTTTTTGTGCCAAAAAATTTCCCACAAGTCGCATGGGCGTTTTAAGGCAGAATATGAGTGGGCCTATATCGAGGCCGATAACGATGTCGACAGGTCGACTCTGAGAGAAATGAGGGTCTGCAAGTTCCAATTCTGCAGTCTCACTTGGATGAGGAGGAACCAATGTTTGGGTTGGCAAAAATAGCGACATGCCCTTGACTACTTGTGCCCAGACTTCCAAATTGAAGTTAGGTTGAAATCTTGAGCAAAGGTTAAACAAACAGGCTCTAATAGAAGTACCCGAACCGTCCGTCATACCGGTAAAATGAAGGGGGTTCTGTGTTGAAGGTAGCTTCAACCTTTTCTTTAACTTGTCAGATATAAAAGTTGTCTGTGATCCAGGGTCGATGATAGCTCTTGCCTGGAATCGTTGTCCTCCTGTTTTGATTTCTACTATTGCAGTAAATAGTATAGTTTCCTTGTCATTTGGGGGTTTTGTCCTTACGGTCAGTGTTGTGGTAGTTGGGATTTCAAATTTTGAATTTGATGTGGACTGTATGTTAGATGGAAGTATTGCGGCGCCTGTGCTGTGTCACAACGGGTCGCTTTCATGAGTTGGGGCCTTAGATTGAGGTTCTGTCCCTTTGTGTAACACAGTATTGTGTTTTTGGCGACAGACTCTGCAACTGTATTTGCTCTTACAATCCCTTGCGCTGTGATTAACGCCAAGGCAATTGTAACAAGCATTTGTAACCCTTACGATTTGAATTTTGTCGTTAACATTTTGCTCTAAAAATTTCGGGCAATTTCTTAATGTATGTGACTCCTTACAATGGGGGCAAGTATGAATAGTGTCATGGTTTGGGGTCCTATTTGGTCCCGATTGGCTCTTCTGCCTTGACTGATTTCCCTTTCGTGACCCATTTCCGTTTTGTGTCGTATTAATTTGTAGCGTGTGAACCTTTTTCGATTTGTTGGAATGTCTAAATTCCGGTTGGGTTTGAACCCCCGGCAATTTTGTAGCTTTAATATTCGCACTCGAATTTAGGGTCTTAAATTTTTTTATTAAAAATGTATTAAATTGGGTCCATGTTGTAAGATCCGCACAGTCATCAAGGGAATTTTCGAATTCCTCTACAAATATTTTTGGCAATTTTAATTGGCAAATGAAAACCATAAATGGGTCCCAGCAACAGCATTTTATTTCTAAAGATCTAAGGGTCTCCAAAACACCATTAGCTGCGCTTTGTAGTTTTTGCACAGAAGCAGCTGAGTCGGCTGTAACATTTGGAAGGTCAAAAAGAATTCGAAATTGTGCGTTGACTTGTTCTTTTTTGTTGTCGAATCGTTTCAATAATCTTTCCCAAGCGATGTCAAAACCTTGATTTGTCATGGGTACATTGACTAAAACCGTGTTGGCTTCGCCGCCAATCTTCTGTTTTAAGTATATGAGTTTTTCCATTTTTCCCATTTTTTCACTCCTTATGCATATAGCAGTGAAAAGATCGCGAAATGTGGGCCATTTTGTGGGGTCGCCGAAAAATGGTTCCATATCGCAAACAGGTAATCTCATATATGAAACAGAATTGTTATCTAAATTTGATGGGTCATAGGTTGTTCGTCTCTCTTCTTTTTTATCTCTAACATTTGTTTCCGCTAGTGCTTGCATCTCCGCATTTATCGAAGCAGCACAATTCTTGTACGCTGTAAGGGCCGTTTTGTACCGGTCCCGAAGTTTAGATTTATCAATCGGTTTTTCGTCTTTTCCCTGTTTTAAATCTCGACATATTTCATAATGTCTCTTAACCTGAGTCCAATGAGAGTCAAGTTCAACGCGAAGAATTTCTAAAGCGTGAAGATTATCCTCGGCCTGAGTTTCTGAATGCGAGCGTTCAAAGTCTAACAAGTCGTTTGTACAGTTGACAAACTTTTCGAGAGGCATCTTGAATTTGTGGGTTGTAAAAATTAGGGTCAGATGAAGAAAGCGATAAACTTGGGTCAAAAGGATGAAAAACTTTTATGAAAGGATATTTTTTCTCAAAAAAAAATGTCTTCAGGAAGTTAAAAAAATTCGGCAAAATTTTCCAAAAAAGTTGATTGTCCGGCACAAATTTTCATAAAATGGGTCTACTAAGTATCTGCTAGCGATTTAGTAATGAGTCTTGATATTAGGGATCAAAATGTGATCGTAAATAATCACTTTTTCAAATTTAATTGTCCCCGGAAATTCTCAAAAATCTGCACAGACGGTAACGCTATCGTATTTTAATGATGCAGCAGCAAAACATTGAGTGCAACAAACACAAGTAATTTTTGTTAATTTTATTTTAGAGGTAATTGAGTTTCTTAATTTTTGTGTTTGCCTTTCGATGCATTCAATTTTTTTTGCTCTTCTTATTAATGTGTAAGTATGTATGCTTGTATGTACTTACTTATGGTGTCTTCTTTTTTTGTTTGTTTAGTTGTGCTACCTTTTGTTCTGCCGCACTGTGCGCTGCTACTGTTGATGATGACGTCGATGCTGATGACGTTGATTTTGTTTGTAGTTTTGGGGAATTTTTAGTTTTCTTTTATTCAAATTGTTTTTAACCGTTATAAATGTTTTTTTTTTTTGTTTTGTTGGTTTTAAAATTTTATGAAGTCTGATTTTAGTTTGACGAAGGTCAAATAAAAGTTAAAGAACACTACTTTTGTTTCTGATAATAACGGGTCTATTTAATTTTATTTTTCAGACACTATATAGTTCGATTTTTAACATTAAGCCCGCACTTTTTCACTGTAGTTATTTTCTTTTTCAAAACTTTTATTTATATTTTAATTTTAACCTTTTTTTATTTGTTCATTATTATCACAAATTTTTATTTTAAAATTTTAAATTTTTTGTTTTTTAGTGTCACAAAATTTTTATTTAAAAATTTAAAAATTTTTTGTTTTTTATTTTAAAACCTTTATTGGGTCAAACAATTTTTTATTTAAAAAGAATTTTTGGAGTCACGGTTTTTTTTTTGGTCACTTCAATGACAAAGGTTGTGGAATTTTTATTTTATTTTAAGATTTGCCACTTATTTTTTTGTCACTGATTTTATTCACAAAAAATCACTTTCAAAAATATCCGGTTCGAAGGACCAAATGTTCGGCGATGAACTTTTATTTTTTGTAAATAAAACACTTTTTTTTTTTGAGTTAATTGTATTTAAATAATTTTAAATAAATTTAAGGTAAATTTAAGGGTCACAAATTTAAATGTTGTTCGATCAACTTCCAATATACTACGAAAATTAGTTTTACTTAAGGCAAGTTGTTTTTTAATATTTAAAGTTAATAATTGACACTAGAAGAGTGTCATAAAAGAAAAGAAAGAATTTAACGAAGATATGTACCAAACAATGCATATTAAAAAAAGTTGTTTGTTACAATGAGATTTGCCGTTTAGATTTGCTATTAGGTGGGTGCAAAAGTTTTGGGTCATCATTAAACAGTATTTATTTAACTCATGTACCACAATACCTTTGTATTTTTATGTTTTAATTAAAATAAAATTTATTTTAGTGAATAAAAAGACTTAAAAAAAAACATTGCATCGTTTGTGTAATTTATATAAGAAATTAGAGGAAAAATGTTAATCATTTGTATAACAATTTATGAAATTTGTTCATAATATATACACTCAAAAAAATAAGTTAGTAGAAAAGTTAGTAAAACGTCTTGTAAATCAGGTTATACTATTTTTTTATCAAAATTTTTTGCTAAAATCGTGTTTTCAGCTAAAATTTTTGTTATACTTATTCAGCGCTTAAATGTTTTATACTAATGCTTTACTAATATACTAATGTTTTACTAATTAATTTTGCTAAAAAAAATTGTGCTGATAAGCACATTAATAGTGTGGACGACAACCAGATTGAAAGATATACGCAGAATGAAGTAGATGTCGCGGCATGTCAAGATGTAGTAGAGAAGAGGAAAATGATACTAAAAAGTACAACTCTAATAAGACATATAAAAAAATCAACCATGGAAGTTTTTGTATCTCTTTTCATACATAAAACAAAATTGAGGATTAAAACAACTTAAATTCTGCGTTGTCACCGGCTTGTGAAAATAATTGTCTATTAATTAAATAAAAGACAAAATAAAATATTTATTTATTTAAACTAAATGTTTATAGATTAATTTGCAAACAAACATATACAGAAATGTAGACAGAGTAAAGCGAAAGACAAAGACACACATCTTAGGTAGATTTTTTATGGTTCCTTTTTCTTATTGCAAAAAAGGGTTGTTTTTTTCGTTTCGTTTGTTTTTGTTTATTTTTTCGTTTCGTTTCTATAATTATCTTCGGCAGAAGCGTCCTTTAAAACGATAGCATCGTTTAGACAACCATTGATGTAAGTAATTGAAATAAAATTTTGTTATGTTATATATATTTATTTCTATATATTTTCAGATATTAAATTAATTCATGTCGTCAATGTGGGAAAATGAAAATTTTTATATTTCGTTATTATAGTAAATTATTTTGAAAAGAATCACAAAAATATTTATTAATTTTTACCAAGGCTTTTTTATTTCTAATCTACTAAGTGTTAGCAAAACTTTTGCTGAATCTACAAATTCTGTTGCTAAAAATCAGCTCGCTGGTTTTCAGCAAAAGATTTTGCTGACATTAGCAACTTTTTTGCAAGCATCCTCCTGACTAAAATTTTGCTGACTCAGCAAATTTTTTTGCTGACTTTACAAACTTTTTTTTTTTAATGTATGAAACGTTTCTTAGTATTTTTGAAACATTAATAGAAACGTATGTCATAGCCTAATCCTATTGATGAATATTTTCATAACATTAAGTAGAACTTCATAAAATGTTATGAAACTCCATCATTGTATTTAAGAAACATTTCTTAAAAATGAAGAAGTCTGTCATCAATTTGCTCGGTTTTGAAACAGCTTCATCATATTTATGAAGTGTTATATTGGACGAAAATCAATGAAGTTTTTCTTAATTTATGAAATTTGTCATAAATAAGAAAAGTTTATGAAATTTTTCATAATTATGATGAAGCTTTTTCCCTGAGTGTAACAAGTTTTGTAAACCAATTCGCTCGGAAACTACGCTTGGTAAAAATATTTTAAAATATATTTTGGACTCCACTGCGTATGATGAATATATTTTACATGATTATTACTCATACGCGATGATGTCCAACTTAACTTATATTTTGATAGTTTAACAATTTAGTGCAGTCTATAATGACAATTAGCACTACTATTACAACAAAAAGTAATAGGTTTTTGTTTTTCAAATCAAATGGGTATATTTTAAATGTATGTGTCATTGTTTGCGGCATATTTTTTGTTGTTATTATTAATTTTATTATGGCCCAGCAAAAACATGGTAATGACTACTTATTATTTTATACATTCCTTTGTAATGAGTACTTACTACCATCTGCATTACTTTAAATAATAAAATAACGGGCTACCATTAAGAAACTTGTAATGTATTACTCTCATATAAAAAGTAAGAAGTGAATAATCATAGGTTATTTATATTATAACTTCCAGGCAAAATATATGGATACGACATTTTCTGGAAATCTATTTTTAGACTCATTAAAATACGTCTTTTTGCTAGCTAACGAGTGAGGTTTTAGTTCTGGTACGACTTGAATGAATTTACATAGATGAAATATTAATTTATGTTTTAAACTTTCAAATGTTATATGCATCGGTGGCTTAAGTTAAATGCCTGTTAATTTAACCACCCGGGATGGATACCGGGCTCGAGGATGTTTTAAAAAAATTAATAATATTTTTTCTAATTCGTAATTATTTTTCAAAATCTAATTTCAGATCCATTGTTTGTTTCCTTCTCGTAATGCCCTTTTATTTATGCCCTGGTATGCATATAGTTTACAAATTATAATTCATATTTAGGTAAGGCTGTCAATAATGCATAACTTAGTACGTTTGGGACATTTCATATAAAACAAGTTGATATATAATATGAAGGGTAATACGTCTAAACCTTCGAGTTTAGATTACTAGATTCATTACTTGCTAAGGTTTGTTTTGCTGGGGAATAGTATGTGGTGCATATAACTATTTTTTGTTTTTTTTTTTTTGAACAAACAAATACCATTGTCCTAGTAAACATGGCAATTCGAATACGATACCCCAATCGTTTCGCCTGGAAGTAAAATTTTATTGAGGCAACAATCGTTTTCGTATTGCGGAAGTTACCAAATTTGGTATAAAACGTGTACTGAATGCAATACTTTTTAGCAATACGAAACCAATTTTTCTGGAAGATAATTATGATATGTCGCTATAACAGCTAATTGTAGAAAATCATTACCATATAAGTGGTTATATACACACAGAGAAATAAAGTGCCAACCGAATTTAAAAGTGTATTTTAATTGTAACAGCTCAGAAATTCAGTTAGTCCAACGATATTTACACATGATTTCATAATAATTTGTGCGTTCGAACCAAAATTCAGTTGAATTAACCGAACTTTGTTGTGAAAACTAATGTTGAGCTGTACCAACCGACTTAAAATCGTAATTACGGAATTTGTGTCAAAGTAATCGAATTTCAGTTGGAAAACAGCATTTTCTCTGTGTGTAAGTATACTTAAAATTGTCGTTACAAATCTCATTATTAAAAACATTTTTTTATTGAAATTTTTTTTTAATAAAATGTGCCCACAAGGGATTTCAAACCTGGACCTCCAGTATGTCAGTCAACCGCTCTACCATTTGAGCTATCTCGACAAGTTGTATTTGACAGAAAATGAGCTGCACAACATGTCATTACTTTGCAGCTTACAAAAAGTAAAAAATAAGTTGTATGTACTTACTAGGAGTGAAAAAATAATGACTTGAAAAATATATTTTGAAACAAATTTTAAATCATTACTTTATATTGAGAATAATGCTAAAAGTAAGTACTTATATGTAACGCATTACTTTTGGTATTTAAATAATCTGAAAATTAAGTAGTTATTAGTAGGTAGTTAGTTAGTTAATTGTTCTATATTTCAAATTCAATTTTCTGTAGTACAATGTTTTATAAGTTTAATAAAACAGAACATACGACTATGACTTAACGTCGTCAGTCGGAAAAAGATATTATTTAACAAATTTTAACAAACAGTGTTTAATGTTACATACAAATTAATAATTAAATTCATTCATTAACATCTTCCTGTACCTTATCGCATTTATAATATATCGGGATAAATCTTCAAAATTATCTTTTTTATTTAATATATTTATTAACTCATTTTCAGATAGGGTAGTTTTTTTAAATGTTGGTATCTTATTTGTTTTAATATAGGACATTTAGCTATAAAATGAAGAATATTTTCTATTTCGTTTAGATTACATAACGAACATAAGCGAGATCTGTTTTGTTGAAACCTTGTTCCATTAAGCTCAATTAAATCACATCTAACTTATTGTTGTCATATTAGTGATATCAAAATAGGTTTGTGGTTCCTTGTAATTGAGTTTGGAATAAAAACGGCTTGAATTAGATGCCTTTTCAACGTAAAACTCTCTTTCTTTGATTTTGAAACCGGATATAATATTGGTTCGTAAAAGTTCCCAACTCTGTCTTGTTGAGCATTCTGAAATTCTACTTGAACAAACATCTCTACCCAACGAGTCAATGCTTTTATACCAATACGTTCGTTATTAGTAAGTCCATATTATAAAGTAATGCATATAGTAAGCTGGTGTCATTAAGGGTAGTAATGTAATGAAATGTCATTACCATTCCTACACTGGGCAGAAATGACTTTTTTGCACATTATTTCATTACCTTCCAGCATGAAATACAATAAATTAAAAATATCTAGTTATATATACTTACTAAAAGTGATAAAATAATGAGTCTAAAAATATATTTTGAAACAAATTTGAAATCATTACTTTATATTGACAATAATGATAAAAATAAGTTCTTATACAAGTTTGATATAATTTTTTATTAAAAATAAAAATTATGTTTTTTCGACCTTTAATTGTACAATGAAAATTATTCAAGTTCGAGCCCATACTCAATATTTCTTTATTAGGATATTGTCTTACCAAATAATCTATAGAGTTTTTTGTTTTCAAATTTTTTATTTGACCCTTTCAGGAATGTGTTGATAGATTTATTTCGTGAGTTTTCTAGGTTCCCATCATCAGAACACGTTTTGAAAGAGGTAACAATCCCATGCCAAACACCAAAGATTCATATAAACTAGTTTACTCACTACATGAGAACTAGTATATATATGAGCTCGTACTTATATGTAACGCATTACTTTTTGTATTGAAATAATTGGTAATTCACTGATAAAGTAATGCATATAGTAAGCTGGTCTCATTGCGGCTAGTGATAAAAGTAATGAAATGTCATTACCGTTTCTACACTGTGCATAAATGACTTGTTTGCACAAAATGTCATTATATTCCAACTTGAAAAAAATCAAAAATATGTAGTTATATATACTTACTAAAACTGAAAAAGTAATGAGCCTAAAAATAGATTTTCCAAAAAATTTTAGATCATTACTTTATATTTAAATTAATAATACAAATAAATACTTATGGGTAACGCCTTCGTTTTTGTATTGAAATAATGGAAAAATGAACTAGTTATTATTGAGTCCTTATTATTCTTGTTAAAGTAATGCAGAGAGCAAGGTGGTGAGAAAACTAATGAAATACCGTTTCCACACTTTGATCATGTGGAAAGCAAAAAATGTATCAGACAAGTCTCCTATTTATAATTTGGAAGATTAAAAGAAGATATCGCCCAGAAGATAAGAAAAGGTTTTATTATAAATTTTCAGACTTTTTAAGAAAAATCAACATACGCTTAATTTACAATAATTATTCTTACTTTTGTTGAACAGCAATGTAGAGATTTAAACAATATTATCACATTTATCAGTCGTCCGAGGATTTGGATTTGTTTTGTCACTCTTCCATAACGTTTGTTTTCTGTAACAAAAATAAACACAAATTTAATTTTTTTTACAATATTCAATTGAAAATATAATTTACGCTTACCACTTTTGTTTGCATAATTATCCAAAATTGAGCTGGTTTTTAATTTTTAAACAACGTTATTTTTTGAAATAAAAAATAATATATTTTCTGACAATTATTTTTTAATGTCGCCGATATCTCATTCAGCTGATTATCTTCAACAAGAAAAATGAATGATATTGCCGTAATATCTTCTGGGTAATAAATATATCTTCCGTATGCGTATTGAGGTCTATATAAAAATACATATATGTATGTGTGTGTGCATAAATGTAAATTTCTTTATAGTTTTATATAAAAAGATAAAATAAATAAAGTTCGCTTAAATAAATATCCATACAAAAACTTATTTACTCAAACATTAAAAACTAAACGAATATACTGCAGCACACAAAAAATGCAATTTAAGAATAAATATTTAATTTCAATTTGTTATGCTCAACTTTTATGATAATTTTAATCCACCATTGACGATAATAAAATAAACAACACATCGCAATCATTATAAATGACAATAAAAAAATAATGAACAACTATAATAGCAATCAAAAGATATTTAATTGCTCATCTGAAAATGATTATGTATGAAGTTTCATATATGTTCATATCCAAAAATTGAAGGTTATGTCGTAAATGGCTCATACATGACCATATATTTTAGTTCATATATGTTGATATTTTGATATTTCGAATATTTTTTTTATATTTATTTGATTTTTTTATGTCTCCAAGGTCTGATTGTATTAAAAACTATTACATGATTTTTAATTTTTTTCTAAATAAAAATCACGTAATCGTTTTTTTTTATTTGACCGTACCTAAGAGAGAAACAATAAAAATTAAATACCATTCCTTACAAAAAAAAAATGGCAAATGTAAACTTTATGGGGCGTTCCTCGAAAAATATGACCTTCTCTGGAAATAGAAATGAAAATCTTGGGTGCCCAAGAACCGGTATGCGTAGAAACATAAGCTCGCGCACACAAATGAAAGGACATTTCCTCAAGAGTTCAGATGCTATTTATATTTCTGGAGCTATTTTAAGTATATTTTAAGTACAAAAATGGAGAGGATGTTTTCAAGTGTTTTTTTTTTTTGGTTATTTTTGTAAAATTTACTGTTCACATAATAAATTTTACATGAATATATGACTTTTTAGCTATCGTTGGCATTACACCAGGGAACAAAATTTATTGGCTTAAATAAAATCAGCCAATCATTGTCACAAATTTGGAAAATAATCCGATTGCTTATGTTAAAAAAACAGGCGGGTAAAAAAAAACCTTTCTGATCGGAACCGGCGTAAAAAAATCAACTGTGCCAGCATTATGATGCTCAGAGTCTTAATCAGATAATCAATGAATGTAAGGTAGATGTATCCAAATCTACCATAAATAAGCTCCTAAAGCTTTCCCAGAGAATTACTCACAACAAGCTGATGTCTTGTGATAAGGTTATTACAACGCCACAAAACTGCTCGATTTGAATTCGATAAAAGGAATTTACAAACCTACTGGAGAAAGGTAAGTCAATAATTGCTGTTGTTGGTACACTTAGGGCCATTATTACAACTTGCCAATAGCTAAAGTTCGGATGTTATCTGACAGATTATTAGTTTTTCGTTATTATAAGTATACTTTAAGCTAAAAGTGACCCATAAGCTCAAGGGAAGACATTGTTGCCTTTAACTTTAAACGTAAGGTTTATGTGTTTAAAGTTACCACATTTTCTGCTCTATTAAGAAAAAGAAGAAAATACCGAATTTCACAACCGAATTTTACAAATTATTGTTTGTTTGTAAACAAATAAATAAAAGTACGTTGCCACTACGTATTTTTATAAACCAATTCATAAACCAATAATCGGTTTTTAGTTTGGTGCTGCCACATTATCAAAAATATTAATTTTATTTTATTGGGAAGTTGTAATAACGAAAAACATTATAGCTCACTTTTTCCTCACTTTAGCTAAAGTTACCTTTTACTAACAATTACTTTAAAGACAAGTTGTAATAATGGCCCTTAGAATACTATATATGCATTCTAAGTGTTGTTGAAAGGACGACTTACATTTCAGTAAATTAAACTAACATTATCATTTGTTTTTTACTGTTCAAAAATGAACCACAATTGTAGTAAAACCACATATGCAGTAAAAAATTATTTTTTAAATAAAAAAAGGTACTTATAAAATGAATCTAAAATCCGGGAACCGTAAGCATTATGAGTTTTATAATAAAAATTACACAATAATGATTATATTATGAGTTTTAAAGGATTTATTTCAATGGTAATGATTATTTTTGAGTAATATTAATACAAATCTGCCATAATCATTATTTTTGAGCAAAAAAAAAAAAAAATACAACTCAAAAAATAATCATTATTTATGATTTTTATTTTTTCGCTCAAAATAAAACTCACTTTCATAGAATTTTTAAGGTGCCTTTCACAAAATCCTCGAACTTTTGGAGTGTGTTCGACATATGATATGTTGAATTCCAACTAGTTGCAACATCAAGCACTGGTTTAATTTATTATTATTATTAATATTTATTATTATTATTAATTTTAATAATTTTAATATTGTGCTCACTTTGGAATATTCCTCATAACTGACCGAGTTAGTAATAGTATTTCACTCGTATCCAATTTAAACAACAATCTACAAAAAGACTAAATATTCGTAAAATTAAAAATGATATGGAAAAAATTAGTATTAGTTTCCTTTCGTTTTAATTTATAACAGCTTGTAGTCTTCGTGACATTGATTTTTTATTTTTTTTTTTTAAATTGGGTATAGATTTACATACCAGCTTACTATTCTTAATGCCCATAGTACCACGAGTTTTGCAATGAAAAGTGAGTTTTATTTTGAGCGAAAAAAATAAAAATCATATATGATGATTATTTTTGAGTTTTATTTTTTTTTTGCTCAAAATAATGATTATGGCAGATTTTTTTTATTATTACTCAAAAATAATCATTACCAGTGAAGAAAACTTTAAAAATCAGAAATTTAAAAATCATGACGGATATGCAAAGATTGTCAAAAAATAATAATAATGGTGCAATAAATTTTTTTATGTCTGTTCTAAGTAATTGATTTTTTGATTTAAAAAAACTGAACAATAATCATTATTTACGGTCCCTGCTAAAATCGTAATACAGTAATATGATGTGTTTTGGGTTTTTTTTTTAATAAACTACACTCTAATTAATTTCTGTTGAATTTTACCCAACTTATAGTAGGAAACTATACTCCTACTATAAGTTGGGTAAATTTACTCTATGTGTGTAAATGAAAAAAATACGCACATTGAGAGTAAGTTGGTGAACACAAAGTTGGTAAATTTACAATGGAAGCGCGTAAAATTTTGATAAAATTTATAAATAAATGAGTAATTTTACCAAATTTTAGTGTAAAAAAACATGATTTACGTGGCAATTATACGTATAAAATGTGTAAAAATACATGTTTATAAGCGTAAAAATACATATTTATATGCGTTAAAATCCCAAAAAAAGCGTATATTTACCATTGCTGTGGTAAGAAAAAAAAAAAAACAGCCCAAAACGGAAAAAAAACAAAAAATATTTTTTAGAATGAGTTTTATTAATAATGCGTTATATAAAAAAAAAAACTTAACAATCAATATATAAAAGGTTCTGTTTATATACAATGCAGTGTTATAAATTAAAAGAATATATTATATTTTGAAAATATTTTTCCACAATTAGGCTGCAAACATTTGAAAATTCCGTTTCCATTTTTTACGGATGTATAAATGTTTTGGTACATTACCAAGTTTTTTAAAACACACTCACAAATATTTCATTTATACATTTTAATTTTTTAGTAACACAAAAACGCACAATAATTAATAATTTTAAGTTTTATTTAATCTTTTTTTTCTTTTTGAATTTGTTTTGAATTTTTTTTCAATTAAAAAATGCTGAGAATTTATTACTACTACAAGTTAGTATATTTACAAACTTTGTGCGTAAAAAATTTATTTAACAAATGAATACTAATTTTAGACATAATATGTTTAATTGTAAACACATAGTGGGTAAAAATACTGTAAGCGTGTATTATTGTATATGAAAGTGTGCGCAAAATAGTTTTACGCATTTTGATGTATAAATTTACCGAATTTGCGTAGTAATACATGAAACTTTACTCGTTTTGTAGTAGTAAATTTACAATCAGTTTTTAGAGTGTACAAATGTAGTCAAAACTGAAATTTTTTGCTGCAAAGGACTGTTTTACACTTTAAAATAAAAAAAAAATTCTTTTAAATGTCATTTTTTCTGATGCTAAAAAGTTCAGTCTTGATGGTCCAAATGTCTTTAATAGCTATTGGAGAGAACTACGTAAGGAAACACGATATTTATCGAAAACCAATTTCGGTGGCGTATCCTTAATAGTTGCGGGCGCTTTTTGAATTGACGATATGGTTGATTTGGCGTTTCCAAGCAAGAGAAATTGGTGCCGTTTATTGAAAATAGCAACGAAGAAGAATTCATTTTTCAACAAGACAATACCTTATTGCTTGTAAGTGGTCGTACGATGGAATGGTTATCATCAAAAATATATTAGTATGGAAATGTCCCGTATGTTCTCCGGTTAAAAACCACGTTGAGAATATTTGAAGAGTATTAACCCGTCGAGTTTATGCAGAAAATCGTCTACATGAAAGCGTTTTTTTCATCTAAAAGAAGCATTTTTTGATGCATCGAGATCTATAACGGAAGAGCTTCGAATAAATCTGGTAGAGAGTGTGTCTGCTCGAATTTTCTATATAACGAACTATAATTTTGTTCCCTTTTATGATTATTCATAAAAAAAATGTATGCTTAAATTCTTTTTTAACGTAATTAGGCAAAAAACATTAAAATTATTACGCCAACTTTGTATAAATTGCATATCAAGTATAAGCTATATTTAAAATTGTACGAAATAATAATTCAATTTCTCAAATATCATTTTGAAAATATCATTGCGCTATATTAATAATCAGTTTTATAAAATATCATTGCGGTATTTTCAAGAGTTAAGTGCATTCTAAATATCTATCTTTTTTTGAATCAATAGTGTAATAAAAGACTTCAAGAAGCACCAAAATGACCAGTTTTGAGAACTTTAACCGAGGTTTCCTCAAAATTTTGATGTGATGGAAAAATTTGGATGCCGGATTTGAATCAGGGAATTAGTGCCTATATAAACCAATTCTAGCCAAGAAAGCTTGTCGAGGGTGTGCAATTTATTAAATAAAAAACACATTATAAAGAAATATTGGTAAAATCTTTCGAGCGTTTGCGGTTCACGAAACCGTACATTTTACATGAGTTTATAAAATAGCTTAACTAATACCCTTCGAAACGCAAGTAAATTATTCCAATATTTAAAAATCAATTAAAAATATCATCCATACGTGGCATACGTATACTCTAGAAAATAAATTACTCGCCGACCGTTTTCAATTCCTTAAAATTGTGTAAAACTCGCGTTTTTATTCACGTTTCTAATTTTTTAACAAATAAAAAAATACTGCAGTTATCCATGTTCTACATGGATACAATTACACTCGAATTATCGTCATGAGATCAAAATCAATAAAAACTTTGATTTCATTAGAGTTTCTCACGATTTTATCTTCTCCTGTAAAGTTCTGAAAATGGATTATATACCACTATTCAAGCGACGCATTCATATGTAGACTTCAAACTGAAAAAAAGTTTTTTTCGAATACTTATATTTTGAATAAATATTTAATTTTTTCCAGTTTGAACCAAATATAAATAGCTTTAATCAAATTTTATTCAAATGCCTGACAACAAAATAAAACATTTTACATTATATAGCATGTGAAATTCTGTTTTTGTCGCACGTGAAACTTTTTATTGTTTGCACTACTTGTTCATTGTGCTGGTATGCAGTTGCAAAAACTAATGCTTTAGTATTTATCGTGCCAAATTTCGTCTCTATTAAGGAAAAAGAGTTGTAAAAAGGCTTTTTGCAACTATTTTTATTTGGAAAATTTATAAGAATGGTGGAGTGCTAAACTTGGCGTAAAAGAAGAATGTTTAAAATTTAAGTAAATTGATATAATTAGTTTGTCAATTCAAGAGAATTTTGAAAGTTATAAAAAAATGAGATTTAATAATATTGTAAACAAAATAGATTTAATGCTGTTATTCGAGCGAGACATTAATTTTTAGAATTTCAAACATTCCCTTAGTATTTAATTTTCCTCTTTGCTTTGCTTTGAGCTCTAATTACAAAGCCATATATTTCAAACAATTTTATAACAAAAGTAAAAACCACTATTGCTAAGGCATTTTAATACTTTAATTACATACACAACCGCAAAGAAATGTTTCCTGTTTTTTGCCAATTGTTTTATTTTGCTTGTGTGTGTTTGTATATTTTTTAAAATACTTTTTCTGCAACAAAATATATTCTTACCACATTAATTTAACCCCATGGAGAGAGTATGTTTTACACAAATCGCATAATGCCGCAAATTAACCGCTAGAGGACAGTTTATGTTGTACAAAAAAAAAAAAGGCTATACACTGCAATGTATACACAATAATGAAGTCACTTAAATTGACCCATTAACGGCCACTGTCGCCATATGATGAAACCTCGATTTTTGCGAATTTCTCTGGCACTATTTGTCCAATAATTTATATAATTATTTTCTGACAACCAACTTAATTTAGAAGCTTTTTCTTATCACATATATATTTTTTTGCCTTTAAATTCAAATGATGTGAACAGCAAATGAAAAAAAATTAAATTTTGGCAAAATTTTTGGAAAGAATAAGTTTTAATTTTAAAATTTTCTGATAATGTGAGATTTTATTCATTCGGTTTGAGATCA